>JAECUM010001635.1:0-192250 GCA_016617855.1 Megalonaias nervosa | reverse complement strand
CTCTGTATAACAGTCACTCACTATAAAGTATCTCTGTATAACAGTCACTCACTATAAAGTGTCTCTGTATAACAGTCACTCACAATAAAGTATCTCTGTATAACAGTCACTCACAATAAAGTATCTCTGTATAACAGTCACTCACTATAAAGTGTCTCTGTATAACAGTCACTCACAATAAAGTATCTCTGTATAACAGTCACTCACAATAAAGTATCTCTGTATAACAGTCACTCACTATAAAGTGCATTTGTATTACTGTCACTCACTATAAATTGTCTCTGTATACAGTCACTCACTATAAAGTGTCTCTGTATAACAGTCACTCATTATAAAGTGTCTCTGTATAAGAGTCCCTCACTATAAAGTGTCTCTGTATAAGAGTCACTCACTATAAAGTGTCTCTGTATAAGAGTCACTCACTATAAAGTGTCTCTGTATAACAGTCACTCAGAATAAAGTGTCTCTGTATAACAGTCACTGACTATAAAGTGTCTCTGTATAACTGTCACTCACTATAAAGTGTCTCTTTTTAACAGTCACTCACTATAAAGTGTCTCTGTATATCAGTCACTCACTATAAAGTGTCTCTGTATAACAGTCACTCTCTATAAAGTGTCTCTGTATAAGTCACTCACTATAAAGTGTCTCTATATAACAGTCACTCACTATAAAGTGTCTCTGTATAACAGTCTCTCACTATAAAGTGTCTCTGTATAACACAGTCAGTTGTTATAAGGTGTCTCATTATAACAGTAATATATGAGCTGGTTGAGTGACCCCAAACTTGAAAGCTTCTTCTTTACCCCAAATGTAAGTCATCCACAAGGACTAGTTTGTCTCTGTAATGTAGAACTAATGTTATTGCACAAAACCAATTTTCTTTTACATTGGCCTTGTCCTTTGACTTCAAAATCAGTAGGATCCCTTCATGTGCCTGATGCATACTATTTACTAAGTTTGGTATTAGTAACTAGATGCATACTATTGACTTAATCTGGTAATGGTAACTAGATGCATACTATTTCCTAAGTTTGGTAATGGTAGCTGGTAGAGAACCTATATTATTGAATGGAAACAAAATAGGAAACAGGTGGATACATGAAAGGGCAGTTGGATGTAATAACATGATATGCTCTGCTTTATGGCAGGTGTATAAAAATTGCTATTACAATGGCATGAAAATTTATTCAAGTCATCTACGTATTCAAACATATCAACCAAATTAAACTTGGTTGCTTCATGTGGTTTATGCTTAAAGATGCAGAAATACTGCCAGGATTTTATCTAAAAGGGGTAGCTCCCCCTAATCCAAAAGCTAGGGGTGGGTAGTAGAGAAAAAAGAGGGGGAGGAAACTGCTATCATTCAATATTTACCTAACATTTTAATGTCTGTCTCTCTTTCTTCCTGTTCCATATGTATATAATAAAATAAAAACTGTATACTGCACAGAATACATTTATATATGTGTGACTTTAAACTAATTTGCAGGAGCTTTCATGCAACACTGCTCAAGAAGTCTGCCAATTCATATAAATTTTGCATGATTCCTGTATTTTCATTCCCTGGCAGCATCTCTGATGATGCACTGAGGTCAAAAGGAATGTAGGGGTACATGGATCAGAAATGGCAGATTTTCTTGATTCTACAGTCCAAGTATGTTTTTATTCTGAATACTGTATTCAGGAGTGGGAGAATCACTGTGAGAAACAGTGATAAAATGCTACGTGTCCCCACAAAATATGCCCTGAAGTACCCCACAGTATATACACAAAGTAAGCCATGAAGTACCTCACTGTATATATGCAAAGTATGTCCTAAAGTACCTCACTGTATATATACAAAGTAAGCCATGAAGTACCTCACTGTATATACACAAAGTATGCCCTCAAATACTCCATTGAACACACACAACGCAGATTGACCAAGCTATACTCATCCTGGTTAAGAGTGATGTTGAGAGTAGCTCATTGATACAAGCATGTGCTACTGAAATATGATCTGTGCTGCAACAAAATTTTCTAAACTTAAGCTAACATCCACCTAACTGTTAATAAAATTAACATATCTCACTGTTAAAGAAATTCACATATCTCTTTATTAAATAAATTTACATATATCACTCTTAAAGAAATTCACATGTATCACTGTTAAAGAAATTACCAATTATCTCACTGTTATAGAACACTGTTACAGAAATTAACAATTATCTCACTGTTATAGAACACTGTTACAGAAACTCTCATAAATCACTATTAAAGAAATTCATGTTTCCCACTGCTGAAAGCTGGCTTCTTGTAACACCACAGGTATATACAAAACAAGGATTTTGTCCAATGCTGTCTCTCACAATCTTTTTAGTTAAAGGCCTGGATACAAACCTCTAAAACTGAGCTATCAAAGATGGCTCTGCTACCAATGACATCATCATCTACACTCCATCTCACTTTCTCAAAGCAATGACAACAATACTTAGAGGCCAACATACTAAATTTAACAAATGCTTTCCTCAAACTGGTTTTACTAAATTTATCAAACATATTCCTCACCCTTAGGGGGCCCTGAATGGCCAAGTGCTCTAAAGTGCTCACCATTATGGATCACTGATATCTCGCCTCTGTCTATGTGGGTTTGAGTCTCAGGCTTAGCCAATATGGGTACATAAGAAAGCTTGCCAGTAGCTTCTGTGGGTTGGTGGTTCTTGCTGGGTTTTCCTGGATTCTACCTCCACCAGTTATACTGGCTACTATGTATGTTTCTTGTGCTGAAAAATGGCATTAAACCCCATAACAACATCCTCAAACTGAGCTTTTTAGGAGTTTTTCTTTACCTCAGTTACAAACCATTCACAAAGTTTGTATAACTATACATGGCAGGCTTAAGTCATTGTGTTAAAGCCATTTTCCTTTTTGGAGTCAGTGACCATGACCTATGGCCTTTTGATTCCTCTTGACACTAAGTGCAAGCCATACAAAAGACTCTGTGGTCTTAAACTAAGTCACAGAAAAGAGCAAAACCAACAAGTTTAGAAAAATTCAAAACATAATTAATTTCCCTAAAATAAAAAGTGAAAATTTAAGAAGAACTTAGAGTATTGTGAATTAAATCACAAATAGTCCTAAAAGTTCTATTACATCTCCTAAAGTATAGATTATTCTGAATGAATTCTTGTTGTATTCCAATGGTCTCCAAACTTCAAAGTGCTGATGAAATAGCCAGAAATAGTGTTAATGTGCTAATTGTCCTGATGTACCACAATGATATCATCCAAACCATCTCTAAATGAATTCCCAATAATTCTAAAATAGTGATTTAGTCTGAAAGAATTACTGACACTTTGTAACTCCAATGAATATTTTAAATAAATAAAATCCTCTCAAATTAAAAGTAAACACAGCTAAAAGACCAATTCCACTTTGGATGTTAAGATATGAATAAAGAGTTTCTGTTTACTTCTCTTCTAGATAAATACCTAAAACACAATATGAAGACCATGATGAGGGTCAAAAGATCATTTCCAGAATATTTCAAGTTGTAAACAAGATTAGGTTAATTACTAAAACTTTAGGAAAGAACATGGCAAACAACAGGTGGACTAAGTATACCCAAGCAGAACCAATGTCCTGAACTCAAATCCAAGTAAACATGTTTACCTACAAATAATAATAATCTTAATATATAATCTACAATTATAGACAAAAATTAGCTATGTAATATATTATTTACAAAACAGGATATTAGTCAAGTAAGTCCAAACTCCTACCCTCAATTAATGATTAAGGTCAGGCATACAATACAAATTAAATATACATGACAACTGTAAATGGTGAAGAATGAGATATTGTGTGGAAACCAGTTTCCTTCTTTCAGTCACAGCGATCTAGACCTTTTGTCTCCCAATAGGGTTCTTCGTTATGACAAGTACAAACCATTCTCAAAGTTGCATGACTGTACATGGTAAAGAACTCATATCATTGTACTGAACCAATTCCAGTGTTTGAGCCAATGACCTTGACCATTGCCATTTTGACAACAACATCAATAGATGCCTTCCTTTCAGACCACCCACAAAGTCTAGTAACCATATGTGGTGGGGCATTAAAGTCATGTTTCTGAAAACATTTCCTTTGTCAGTCACAGTGACCTTGACCATTACCCCAAAATAAACAGAATTCTTCTTTAAGCCATGTGGAGTCCAATCTCAAAATTTAATAACTGCAGGTTGTAGAGAACTGAAGTCTTTGTGCAGAAACTATCTCCTTTCTTTCAGTTGCACTGACCTTGACCTTTCATCTTTTGACCTAAATAGAGGCTCAATTCTTCCATCCATCATGTGCAACTCATCCACAAAGGCTGGTATCTGTAGATGGTAATGAACTGCTGTTAATGTGTCAAAACCATTTTACTTTTCTCAGTAAATGACCTTTAATCTTTTGACCCCAAATCAAAAATGTCTTTCTTATACCAAGTACAAGCCATCCACACTCTTCCATAACTGTCAATGGTAGGCAACTTAAGTTTATGCATTGTAGCTATTTTCATTCTTTTATTCAGTGATGCTGACCTTGACATTTTGACAACAAATCAATAGAGTTATTCCTTATCCCAAGAGCAAACCATCCACAAAGTTTAGTAGCTGTTGATGAAGAACTGGAGTCATTTTATGGAAACCATTTTCTTCTTTCAGTCAATGATCTTGACATTACACCTTTGGGCTCCAAAAATTAACAGGGTTTTCTTTTCTTCATTTGCAAACAATCCACAATGTTTTGTAAATGTAGATGACACAAAGTTAGTGTGTTGAAACAACTTTTCCTTTTTTCTGTCAGTTACCTTGACCATTAGCAAACAAAAAAATCACCTGAGTTCTTCCTTACATGAACCAGAACATTTCCATAAAGTCTGGTAACTAAAGATGGCGAAGAACTCAAATTAGTTTCTGGTAACTATTTTCTCTTTCAGTCACTGTGCATTTGAAGTTTGACCACTTAACCACAAACTTAATAGGGTCTACAATACCTAATGTGTGAATCATCTGCAAAAAATGGTTGCAGTAGATGTTGGAGAGCTCAAGATATGGTACGGAAACCGTTTTCCTTCTTTTTGTCAGTGAGCCTGGCCTTTTGGGCTTTTAAGGCAAGAATAGATAGGGTTGCCCTTGCCCCTGGTGCAAGCCATCATCCAAGTTTTGTATCTGTAGATGGTGGACAACTCAATATATTGTGCAGAAAACAAAATGATAACAAACATATGGATGAACACCATCATAACATCATATGTTCTGCCTTATGCTGCATTTATAAAATGAATCAAACAATTCCAGAAATATGTAGGAATCCCCAAGTATTTCCAAGAAGCAAAACAAGACTTATGTCAGGAAAGTTCTGAATAGTATGGCTTTTTTTAAGCGTTAAACCCCAAAACAACAGCAACAACAACAACAACAATATTAATAATATAATAAATATAGCTAGCCCATTGTAAATAAAAAAATACATCCTAAATAATTTAAGATTTCTGAGTTAATAATAATAATAATAATAAGAAGAAGAAGAAGAAGAAGAAGAAGAAGAAGAAGAATATTACAAAGCAACATTATTACTAATATTATTATTATTATTATTATTATTATTATTAACAACTTATTAACAATTTAATCAACAAAAGATGTCTACACACATTAAAAATGTCTACATCATATTCTTTCCTGCTTATACAGACCCAGAAACTGGTATTTTCACATATTTTACATTTTGTTGCCATTTCATTTACACTTCATTTGCAATTGAAATGCATTCAAAATTAAGTAACTGTTAAACAAATGGCATAAACCAGTACTGTAATTAACAAATCTAGATACTGTAATTAAACTGTATCCATACACTTATGTATTAGTGCTAAAGATATGATTGCCTGATCAATATAAAATTAAAATAAGATCCACAAGTATTGAAGGTATTATAATGTACTTGAATATAGTCTGAGCAAGTTATCAAATCTGTAATCAGTGCAATATAATGTTGATAAACCGGCCGACTCTGAAGCCACACTGGGACTCTAGGTAGACGTGGAAGGCTAGGGTCTGCAAGCGCGCCAGGGCGACATGGGTGAAAGCCTTTCCGACGATGCTGAGGAGGGAGATGCCCCGGCAGTTGTTGCAGTCGCTACGGTCTCCATTGCTCTTGTACAAAGTGACAATGTTGGCGTCTCGCATGTCCTGGGGGATGTGTCCCTGTTCCCAGCAGAGTCAGAGGAGTCCTTGCAGTGGCTGGAGCAGTGCTGGTTTCCTGCTCTTGAGGACTTCAGGCGGGATGCCTTCGCTCCCAGAGGCCTTCCCACAAGCGAGGCAGTCGATGGCTTTTCTGAGCTCTTCCAGGGTGGGCAAGGTGTCTAGTTCCTCCATGACTGGCAGGTCTGAGATGGCATCCAGGGCGGTGTAGGTGATAACGTTTTGGGTTGCATACAGCTCCAGAGAGTGCTCAACCCAGCACTTCAGTTGTTTCCCTGGTCTGTGATGACTTTGCCCGTCTTGGACTTAAGGGGGCCAGTCTTGGAAGAGGGAGGGGGGCCTGTCGCCTTCTCCTATATGCCTCTTGCATCCCCGGTGTTGGCAGCTGTCTGTATACTGGTTCCGAAGTTCAGCTAGTAGGTGTTGGCTCAGTGGCGGGTGGTCTGCTGAGCGTTGTTCCTGGCAGTCCTGAGGGCTTGTAGTGTACTAGGGCTAGGCACAGCCTTGTAAGCCAGGAGGGCTTTCCTCTTCTCCTCCGTCACGGGCTCCATCTCCTCCCAGTTGGCCCCATACCAGCCGGCATTTTTGCACTCTTTCTTCCCATAGGCAGTGATGGATGAATTGTACACAGCGTCACGGAGGTGGCACCATTTGGAGTCGATGGTGTCATCAGGTGTCTCTTTGGTGAGAGCCTCCTGCAGTTTGCTGATGAACTGCTGTGTCTTCTCTGGGTTGCTTGCACAGCAGGTGTTGATGCGTGGTCGACCCTTCTTCTTGGCGTGGTGCAGCTTTTTGGGTATTATTCTCACCTTGCTGGCCACGAGGAAATGGTCCATGTCGCAGTCGGCACAGTGGTAGCTGCGGGTGAGGAGGACACTGGCCTTTTCCGCAAGCCTGGTGATGACGAGGTCTAGCTGGTGCCAGTGGCGGGGACGTGGGTGTCTCCATGACACCTGGACACCTGGTGGATCTCCTTGCATTTGAAGAAGGTGTTGGCCACACATAGGCTGTGGGAGCAGCACATCTCCAGCAGTCGCTGACCGTTCTCGTTGATCTTGCCCCTTCCGTGAGAGCCGAGACAGGTGGGCCAGACCTCGTGGTCAGCTCCCACTCTAGCATTGAAGTCTCCTAGTCGGTAGAGGCATTCAGTGCTGAGATCCTGGATATTGCTTGATCCAGAGCCTCGTAGAAACTTGTCTTTCTCCTCGTGGGTGGAGCAGAGGGTTTGGGGCGTACACGCTGAAGATGTTGGCTGGGCCTGAGGATGTTGACAGCCGTAGGGCAAGGATCCTCTCAGTGCCAGATGACGGAGGCTCATTGAAGGCGACGAGCGTGTTCTTTACAGCGAAGCCGATACCGTGCTGCTTAGGATCGTCCAAGGACTTCCCTTGCCAAAAGAAGATGCAGTTGGCTTCACTGATGGTGCTGCTGTCGGCCAGTAGGGTTTCCTGAAGGCAGGCAATGTCGACGTTCAGTCGGGAGAGTTCCCTGTCAATGACGGCAGTCTTCGGTGTGCTCCAGGTCAGTGGTGAGTCCAGGACACATGGTCCTGATGTTCCAGCTTGCGAAACGAAGAGCTGGAGTCTTCTAGTTTCTTCTTTGAGTCTTGCCTGGTGCGGAGTTTGTGGCCCGCTCGTCAAGATGGTTCTCTAAGCCCCACGTACCCAATGAAGCAGTCAGGCTATCGCGGGGCAGCACGTTACTGACTGGGGGCTGCCCAGCTTGAGGTGGGCGGTAGTGTCCAATAAGACATGGTGATCTCTCCTACTGATGGTAGCTACCCCTGGCGCCAAGCTCTACGCCAATCGAACTATGACTTAGAACCGGTAAACTGCTGATTCCCGTGTTGTACCGACGCCTTACGACGACGCTGGAATGTCCTCTCCAGTGGAGCTACGAAGCCTGGGCAGGGTGATATGGAGAATCAGCTGTTGCCCATGCAGCAGATCCCCCCTCTCCAGGCAGCTGGTAGACCCAAGTGAACGACGAATGCCGATACAGCTTGGCACCGACGGCGTCGCATGAGTTGCCGGAATGACGTTGAAGTTAATGTCAGACCGCCTTAGAGACTCCGTCTCCGGATTTTCTGTCGTGGTTTACTCTCTTAGCCTTTCCCGTGAGTGGGTATAGACTCAAAGCAGCGGAAGTTTGGGATCGGAGTTTCTCTTCACCTAGATGAGCTACCATCCAAGGTTTACAAGTCTCATCTACCCGAAGCGACTTGTTTTAAGGCGCCAGTGGTCCGCCTTCACCCCTTCTCCCGTTAGTGGAAACATGGTCCGCTGGACTTAGAAGCTAAGCCACTCGCGAAGGCCAGGAGCTGGACGTTAGTTGATAGATGCGATCAGAGACGCAGGCCGTATGGGGCATTTCTGTAAGAGTGGGGCGCTTGTCTCCCACTCCCACCCCGCAAGGTCAACCTTGGACCACAAAGGCGAACAGACCTCTCATAAAATAGATACATACGACCAGAAGTAAATGAATGAATAAATAAATTAGATGTAAGAAAACCAGAGAGATTCGTAATCAAAAACATACGATTACCCAAAATAATGTTTGGTAACACACCACGATGTAAACAAACACATGTTCTGTAAGTAAAAATCTCGGATGATAAGACGCTATTCTATCTTTGGTAAAACAATATGATGCAGCAAAACACATGACAGGGGTTATTTATATTAAGTAAGAGTGGAGAATGATGAGAAGCTATTCCATTAAGCTGTACAAGGTGGACAGACCTTAATAGAAATCCCAGAAAACAAGGTTCTAGCAAAAATATATGACGTATAACATAACAAGGAAACGAATGGATACACTAATACATGCTAACAATTGCAAGTCGAAAATATATGTCATACAAACAATCAGTACATGAAAAACTTTGCCTTATTTCCATCGATTAAAAGGAACACATAATGGAATCTGACGGGGAACAAAACTCAGTGCTAACATCTACACGGGATAATTACACTTGTACATCAAACGAAACACTAAACATATGGACAAACACATATATACTTGATCTTCATAAAAAGTGGTAGCGGAGGAAACCATCCACAGGGTGTAATGCCTGTAGATGGGGGGGGGGGGGGGGGTATGGACAACAACTAAGTACGTCATTAGTCAGCAGCAACAAACTATCTCAAACTCAGCTTCTTTCCACGCACAATAGGATCTTGAAACAAATTAACATCAACAGTTGCAGAAGCTTCTGACTTCGTATCGTCTTTCCACACTCAATGGGGTCTTGGAACAAATTAACATCTACAATTGCAGAAGCTCCAGACTTGGTGTCTCACAAGCAGGAGCTTTCCAACATCTCATTTTAATGCAATTGTTAGCTACAAGTAAGACCTTGTGATTCTCAGGGCTGTGCCGTTTGAAGATCATTTATGTCATCGCCGCCACGGTTTTACAGACAGGTCTGAGCATGAAGAGACGAAAACGAAGACTGACTCTCTCACACTTGCTTCTCTTCTACCTTTTCTATTATTACTCTTCTGTCTGTTCTTCCTTCCTACATTCTTGACCACGCATTACTTTACATTAGGACGATTTCATTGCTAGGTGACAGCAGTAAATAGTATTATATTATCACTGACATTAATGTGAAAGCTCTCGAGGTCTACATGTTATTTTCCCATTGGACTGCTCATGGATGCGTCACCTCACCGTATTACTCATTACCATATGTTATTTTTAGATGCGAAACCTTTACTTATTTATCAGGTTGGCCAATTTTAAAAGGCGTTTTGTGCCTTTTTACATTTTAAACAAGCTTGATAAAATGATTATTCGTCAATTAGAATATGAAAGAAACAAATTCATAGCAAATTTTTTTATAAAATAAGTTTGTAAGCAATATTAATTGAAGCGTCACGACTAAGTTTAACTGCTTTCATTAATAATAATAATAATGAAATTTTGCACAAATCTTTTCTGAACCTACTGCTATGTATTTCCTCCGATACTATATATCTGACTGAAGAATGATGTCTATGAAACAAATAAGATCAATGTATTTGAAGGAAATTATTGTTAGTTTCCTTAGATAGCATACATTTTATTTTAAATTTGTTGCTTTCAACGTTTCTACTGATCTCTCAGTCTCATATACAGGAAATGGAAATTGTACATGATATCATCGATACAAGCTGCTGATTTCCCTCGATATTTGTAAACCAGTATCAACATTTTGATCACGCCCCATAAAGGACATAAGACGATGATATGCACGTGCTACATGATTTTGATCGAAATTCAATAATATATCCTCGGATGGTTCTTGATGTCCATTTATCCTTAATGAAACTTCGGAAACACCGAGTTTGTCAAATATCATAATACTTTCATCTTGATCGTTTACTCGTGCAGCATTTTGCAGTGCAATAAATATATGTCGCGGTGCAGAAATTCCTTGCTGTGAGGCTATCAGCCATGCAAATAAACCATTAATATTACTCTGTATAGCATCTGTGGTCATTGTCAACCAAGATAACATTGATTTACCACCTTGACTCATAAAAGATAGTAACCGATCTTCTTCAGATATTGTTGGAGTCATCACCGGCATCCACAATGAAAGCTTCGTAAGAATTACTCTACCAACATCGACTGCACCAGGTCGCTAGATTGCATCATTATCAGTGGCTTTTCGCATTAGTACAACTGTGTGTTTAGTTCCATAAATAAGTTTTCTAATATTTCTGCAAAATCCAAATATATGAGAGAGTGGAATGGCACATGAAAATGCTCTCCTATCACCTTTTAACATTGATTTACGTACTGCAAATCCTAAGTTAAAATTTGCATTCATTGATATTACTGCGGAAGTTTCTCCGTCTCCTGCTGCATTTCTTATATTACCAATAGTTACGTTTCTACTGTCTGGAAAATCAGTTGTATCCTTTGCAAACATCATTGATGGGCCAGCCGATCTTGAATAATCATCGCTGTATCTTGCTAGACCCAATATTGTTGTAGCAACGTCAACGTCATTCTGAATTGATTCAATATTTTTTCCGTCAATCATGTATGTAGCGCTGTCAAATAACGCCATAATACCATTATTAACAAAACCAACCCTAACATCAGCGTTGTATACAGTATTATCTGTTTTTAAAATTTCGCCCTCTACCTCAATAAATGCTTCAGCGGGTAAGAAATATTTGCTTGTATCCTGAACTTGCAGTTCAGTTCTTCAACGCTGATCTGGAATTCGTGCGTCATAAGAATAATATTGATAAACACGCACAGACTCATCCCTGAGTACTGGTGCGTCCATGTCAAATGCTGGATCAGATATACGTTTGAACATCTTTATTTTATTTACATTCGTCTAACACGAAGACCACTTCGGGAAGTGAGACCACTTCCTGCTACCAGACTAGCGGTTATATTTTTTTTCTTTTTCTGATAATGGTACATCATCCAACTCTGTTAGTTTTTGATTAGCAGCTTGATTTATTATTTTACCAATATTTGCGGGCATTCCTTCAGTGCTGGCCAGTTTCACCGGTGGCTGAGGTTTTTGTCGTATTAATCGTGCTAGTCTATCTTTGATTGTTGAAAATGCTTTACCAGCAAGATTACCAAGAACACTGGGGCCTTTTTCACGAACAACATCAATAGCTTTCATTCCCAGTTGCTTTGCAATCGGTATTGCTTTTGGTGCTATCCTTCTAAATAGATCCTGAACAACATCACCTAGTCCATCTCCGTAGGTCGTTTTATATACTGGTAATCGTGAATTTATTACCCTGACCATGGTCGGTCCACGTTGAGTATTATATACGATCATTTTATTATAGTAACTGTATCTAATTATATTTAATCACTGTGGTAGTCATCGGCGATTTCATTAATGAGAGACTGATACACATTAATATCCATGATACTGCCTGTAAATGATCGTTTACAAATATCAGATACTTCAATATTTATTTCTGGGGAATTATTACCAGCTCGTTTTCCTCCCATAAGAATTTCTAGTCGATCAACATCAGCAAGGACGTTATTGGGACTAGTAATAAGGCCACTTCCTAAACCACTTCCAGTTGCGCCAGGATCTTGATATTCTTCCTCTGTTGTTCTAACTGATTGTTGTGGTAATTGAAATCGTTTCATCATTTCTTCTAAATGTTTATCTTGTTCTAGTTTTTTTTTTTGTTTTATTTGTTCCATTAGTTGTTGTTGTGGTGATTGTGGTGATTCAAATTGTAATTGTTGTGGTGATCGTTGTGGTGATGATAATTGTTGTGGTAATCGTTGTGGTGATGGTGATAGTCGTTTAACCTGTTTAGTTCTTTCTTTTATACGTTCATGTACAGCCCCATCAAATTCATTAAAATTAATAATATCTTCATCAGATCTAATTTCTGGAATACCAGTAGCGATGCGATATACATCCTTAATCCAATTGGCAGAGCTTAGAGATTTAACATGTTAGGGTTTTACATATTTTTGTCTTTCATAATATCCAAACGCGGCAATATCAATTAATTTTTTTTTATCCCTGATAGCAGCGATACCTTCAGGCGTAAATTTATCTATTATCTTAGTTCTTAGTTTAGGTGGTTGTCAAAAAATGACGAAATGACTACACTTAATAATACTTTTTCTAGACATGTAGAAACGTTCTTAAATTTTCGCCGAAATATAAACAAAACCATTAAAGAATTTTTTGGGGAACAATCAACCGTTGACATAAAACTAGCCGACGTTAACATGAAACTCAACGACATTATCAGTGGAATACCTAATATTGTTAAAAAAACTAATCTGATTAAAATTCCTCACGTACAAATTAAAAATATCGTGTACACAGTAGCATCAGAGTCATCAACATCGACACCACAAAGTAACACTCTCGAACATACCGCAGAAGTAACTGGGTTATACAGGCTGTCCATGTACGGTTTGGAAATTACTGCGGCCACTTCATCATCACCGAATGTATATCATAATCCTCTACTGGTGATGCTAAATAAGAACATCAAAGAAACATTTACGTTGACGTCAACGGAAATGCCCCCGAGATGTTACTGGTGGTGTCCGGAATTCTTAGCTGAAACTCCTTAATTAATTACTTAACGTCATTGTATAATGGATCAAAACCAAGGACCCCAGTCCTACATCGACGTTCAACGTCATAGATACAATCAAATATGTAAGTGTCAGATTGAATTAAAAAATATAATCGACGATTATACAGTAAAAGTAAAAAAATATCGCAGACGTATGGTTGTCATTGATATAATTGTTTACACAGTTTCCGCTATTGTTGCTGGGGCCGGATTATTATTATCAACAATAACAATGACAGCGCCTGCAGTTGTAACAATTGTCGTTTCAACTTCAACGACTATCGCAGGCGTCCTCAGTATTATAGCTAAGAAGATAGCTACATGTACAAATGATAAATTGCACGAGTATATAATAAAATTACATACAGCAACAACAGCCTATTCTAAATTATCGTCATATATTTCGTACCTCAGTGATGGTAAAATATCTGATGAGGAGTTCGCAACGAAAATGAAAACCTATGATGAAGCATTCAGAATCGCTAACGATTTTGATGACAAAGTCACTCACAATAACCAAGGCGAAAAAAATGGAGAATTAAATAATAACAATAATAATAATAATGACTGAGTCCTCGACAGCGTCGAGAGAATTACTTCAACAGATCGTCACTAATACAGCACCGTCAAAAACTACTATGATATCATTAAGTTCGACCAATCCTTAGTTTAGCGTTAACTTTCCAACCGCAATTCCTGCAAAAGAAATAGCATTAGCACAATTGCGAGTTTATTATAGCTCTCCTAATATTAGATCAAAACCATTTGGTGGACTACAGCCAAATAATTCATTAGTATTTGCAAATAAGAATAAGCCTGATGGAACTCCCGATTGGCAAGTAGTTAGTATTCCAACGGGCAGTTATCAAATAGAACAAATCAATGATGAATTCCAACGCAGGATTAAATCCATCACAGGAAAAGAATTAAAAATAGCAATTACTGCTTACGAACCAACATTATCAGCGGTGATTGAAATAAATGCTCCTGATTATGCTGTAGATATTTATCAAAGTTCGATTAGATCAGTATTAGGATGGCCTGAAGTTGCATCGGTTTATAAAGGCCCACCAGAACCACAACGATCTGATTTCGTTATAGATGTTAAAAAATTTATAAAACTTCCAGAATATCGAAAAACTTATTCCTTTATAGAGAATCCGGATGCTTATCGAGGTTATACACATTATACTCATTTTACAGATTTCATTCAAGGTAAGAAAGGTACAACAAGAATATCAACAATTAACGTTGAAGAAATTAACTCAAAATCAAGACCAATTAAATCTGAACATGAACGTGTACTGAATGATCTAAGAAATTTATTTTCCAGCATCAACACTTTTTATGACGATGATTTAAAAAATCAAATAATTGAAACAACACAACATCTGAATCAAGTTGCATCAGACTTAGAATATACAAATAAGTCTATCGTTGACAGAGAAAAAACATTAAACGCACCGGCAGATAGATTTTTTAGTACTTACTTAGTTAATGAAGACGGCCCAATTCAACGTGTAAGTTATAAACGTTTATTTACAACAGTATTTCTTAAACATTATGGAATTACAGAAGAACAGCTACCAACATTTATAATTCCGGGATTTAACTCTGAAGAGCTAAAGAAATCAGTTAATGATCTTATTGATGAACACTTTAAAAGAATATGTGATTCATGGAAAAAATTAATACCTACACCAACCATTCTTAAATATAATAATGATCCATATGGTGAAGGTCGCCATATCTCACCTGATATTGTTAACATAACATCAACAATCGCAGTCAATCTAATATGCGATGCAGTTGATAGTAGTTATCAAGTAGATCTTTCAAAGTCTAACCAGGTCCAGCAAGGATGTATAATATATTCATTCAGTATTCAAGCACCCCTCGGTTTTTTAATTGTATCTGAGCCAATTAATCAAGTTTATCTACGTGTACATAATCCATTATTGTCAAGAATAAATTTCAAACTCACCGATGAATCAGGAAACAGTCTTGATTTAAGAGGGGAAACACTAAATATTAATTTGTATATACGCTCATAGAACGTCTGAGTAAATATTATAATTAAGAGGAAAAAAAATAATGATTCTGAAATTTATTTATTTTTTATAACAATATATTTGAGTAATAAAATAAAATACTTCTATTCTCCTGACATAAAATCAAAGATAAAATAGTTATTTTGTTAATCTGCAACCTCTATCTACAATTGCGGAATCTATACATTTATTATAGAAAATGTACACTTCCTCTCAAACGCAGATAGAGCAGTTATTTTTTTACTGATTTTTTCATGTCTGAAGCAAGTGCACATGTAATAAAGCGAGATAACTCTACTCTCTCTCTCTACAGAGTAAATTAAACGATTATCTCCCTTGCTACTACGTTTGATTTACAGACGACGAAGATATTTTGTTTTCGTTATAATTATTTAGTGATTTATTTGTTCTCTGTAAGCAATTAGTTGTTAGTGAAGCAGCAATTTGTAACAGAGAGAAGGATATTGATGCATCTTTTTGACTCTGATAACCTTAAATTCACGTCGGTTTATACAAGTGCGTTGAATTACAAATCAAAGTCATTTTTAGCTCTTATAACACATGTATTTTGACCTAACGAACGATAACTCATACAGAAAATGTAATATGCGATTATTTTATGAATTATGTTTGAAAAATTGAAGTAAATTCACGCTACAGTTCTAAAATAACTGATTTTATTCTATTAGTAAATACAAGTCCAGAGTAATCACATGTGAGACAGTGCGAATAGTTATATATTTAAATTTAACTATATATTCATAAGAGATGCGGTGGCCGAGGTGTTAAGGCGTTTGCACGTAGATCAACTTTTGTAGACTCGCTGTGTGTTCGAGTCTCCAAAAATGCTAAAGATATATTATCTTGCATTCGGCGACGGATGCCATTTATAATTGGGGGGTTAGGGGAATCCTCGAAATCCACAACAGATTTTGTACACTCTCCCACCATACCACCACGTGGTGGGTGTACTTTTGCACTCCCCGGGGTTTGTGTATGGGGGGTGAGAGTGTACAAAATCTGTTGTGGATTTCGAGGATTCCCCGTCATCATCATTGTATATATTCATAATCATATAATCATATGTTTGTGCCGTCCAAAAATATAATCAAAATCATAATCATATGTATATATAATCATAATCATACAATCATATGTTTGTGCCGTCCTCAAAAAATATAATCAAAATCATAATCATATAATCATGATCATACAATCATATGTTCATTAGGATAAGTTAGGATAAGTTTAGGATAAGTTTATGTTTGTGCTGTTAAGTTCATGTTTGTTGTTAAGTTTATGTTTGTTGTTAAGTTTATGTTTGTGCTGTCTGCAAAAAATCAAAATCAAAATCATAATCATAATCATACAATCATATGTTCATTAGGATAAGTTTATGTGTTGTGTTTGTGTCGTTAATTAAAATTACGGATCATCCTCTGAACTTTCTAGGATGTTGTTTGACAACCTAGGAGTTCACATGGGGTTGAGTCTGTATAAATGTGTTTCGTCTAATTTCGAATATCCTCTGAGCTTTCTTGGATGTTGTTTGACAACCTAGGAGTTCACATGGGGATATATTTCGAATGCCCCTGAGCTTGCTAGAATGTTGTTTGGCAATCTAGGAGCTCATATGGGGTTGTGTTGTGATTATATGTTTTGTGAATATTTTTTATTTTAAAGAAATATTTATTATATAATGAACTATGAAAACATCAATGATATTATTTCTGCTATTAAAAAATTAAAACATGACGGAATAAAAATATCTGATAATCTTGATCCTCAGAAAATTATATGCGATTTTGAATCATTACAACAACGAAAATTTGAGAATAAATACACATTACCTTCCAATTATAGATTCGTGAAATTAATTTATCAATCTATGTTAGAATCCTTGGCAATGGTAAACGACACACAGGTGAAGCTATTTGCACCTCTTGCACGTTCAATCGAAAAAATAAGAACTGAATTGTCTCACGAGTACGAAAGAAAAAAGATTGTGGACAATCGTGTAATGCAATTGAGAAAAATTATGTTATTTGATTCTGTCAAAGGTGAAAGTGACACTGAGAGCAGAGACATTGAAGGTGAACCTTTGACTGTGGTGATTGTTAAACAAAACCTTTGGCAAAATTGACAGAGTCGAACTATACAGTAAAAAAATAAATATTTATTTATCCTGGTTTTTAATATTTTAAATTAGGAGGATAGAGTTATCTGACATATTCAAATATTATCCGCTGAGCGTACTTTTTTGAATATGCAGATTTGTTTGTTTTATTTGCGACAAATTGTAGCGATAGTGGATATATGCAAAAATATCTCGCAGCTGCATTTATTGATGGAAAAGTTAT
Organism: Megalonaias nervosa; assembly: GCA_016617855.1. Taxonomy (NCBI): domain Eukaryota; kingdom Metazoa; phylum Mollusca; class Bivalvia; order Unionida; family Unionidae; genus Megalonaias; species Megalonaias nervosa. The sequence continues at coordinate 174,521 of JAECUM010001635.1, read as the reverse complement.
TTCTTGGCCTGTTTATGTATGTATGGCTTTAATAGCTCTCTTTTAAAATACTTTACACTTTCCCGTGTTTCCACGTGCAGAATTCTGACTCTGTGTAATAGCTTGCAGGTTAGATAAATGATTAATTTTAGGATTTCCATCAATGCGATCAACTACAAGTCCATCTTTAATGACCCCATAAAAACATTCGTAGACGAATCTATGTGATAAATAACATTTATTTTGACTGGTATTGAATCTAAAATAACCAAATTTATCAAGATTACCGACTGGGTTCTTTAACCTGCAGTTTCTGATAGTACTATCACGTGATGCTTCATAATTTTTAATGATTGGATGTGCCACAAATTCGTTTTGCTCCATTTATATATATATATATATATATATATATATATATATATATATATATATATATATATATATATATATATATATATATATATTATTTGTTTAAATCATTGTTTTGAAATCTGGAAAGATAATCTTCCACGGTTTTTATAGGAGATTTACCTGACAATGTCAAAGTATTATTTATTTTTTTTGTCATAATATCGTTTTAATTCTCTATATTTTTTACCGCCGCATTTTACACATAACTGAGTTTTTCCTCTGACTCCAACACCACATTGCACACACGGTGTTGGTCCTAGACTACTATTTTTAACGCTTTGCGTATGGTAGCAGCAGAATTTATTCACGCATGCTCTGTTACAAGGAGAAGTATATCCGATTTTGAGCCAAATACATCGATTCTTTGTTTGAATCATTATATATATGCTAAAATTCAATTTAAATATTTGACTTAATTATAATAATGGAATTATCCGCCATTGAACCTTCCGCAGTCTCAGCGGGAACTAGATTTGATCTTGACAGACTACCAGAATATAAATTTAGTGCTTCGATGCAGGATCTAGCTTTAACGAATGAGGATATAACTAAACGTACCCGTGAAGCCAAGGAGGAATGTCATGACGATGGTGCGGCTCATGTGTGGTCAACATTCAGGATCGGAAATATTGTCGATACTATAATGAATGACAAACGAGGAAGAATAATTATTAACCACGTTGATGTTCAAAGATATTTTATTTTAATAAAATTTATTGTAAGGACAGATGACGATACTTGGATTATTCGTGACAAGCGTGATCCAGTCCGCATACAGTCGGGAAATAATATTGTTCTCTTGAGTAATAAATCCAAACCCGGAATACTGACTGGTATTGACAAACCTTATTATGAACGAGAGTACCCTGTGACTGCGGTTGTCTATGCAATATATCCGCTGAATGATAAACCTAGCGTTGCGGATCTCAAACCGATGAGACTGTCAGAACCAAGAATAAACTGTGTAGCTGAACGGGTTACAGAACATTTCACAAACGCGATACGTGGTAATGGTTTAACAGATTTACGACGTAAAAAAATAAATACATTGGCGGAAGCTGTTAAAGATACTGGAGCATCTATTAAAGATGTTGCTGAGCTAGAAAAGAAATTAAGATTTCCAATAACAGTAAAAACACTAACCGGAGAGATTTTGTACGAACCAAAATATATAAAAAATGGAAACCCTATAACAATCATTGATCATAATGCACATGCATGGACTAATGCTGTAACAATATTTCCACGAGACAGAACGGTTAAATTTTATAATGGTCATATATTTGATTTTATCAGAAATATCAGTAAAAGCGACCCTGTGTCTGTTTGGTTATTTCAAAGTTCAGAATATGATTATCATGATCAGTTTGTACGGCCTGGTGGAGATATTTATCGTAGAGAATCTCTTCATGTAGAAATGGAACATCTTGCGCTGAAATATACTTCTGACGATGTCAAAGTTAGACAATTACTGAATAATTGTTTTACCGTTCCATCAGTCGCTGCTCACTTTGCTCAAGAGAAAAATTTATGGAAACCGACACGATTGGAAATTCTTGAAGATATCCAGAAAAGTTGTATAAAATATGGACACGGTGGATTATGGAATACTAAATACAAGTATAATGACGTTATCTCCGTTGACGTGGTAGCGTGTTGTCCTGGAAGTTTTCTTGGATACGGAGAATGTTCTAGATACTTTAAGAGATTCGGACATCCATCACACGAGATGAGCAGAGTTGCGATAAACGGACCTTTACCAGATTTTGACTTAAACGTATTCGCATATATAGAATCATTCGAGTTTACAGAAAATCTCCATCTGATTACTTATGCTTGGTTTGGAAAACATTTTTCAGACAAATGTTGGGTTCCAATAGTATAATTACGATATATTGCTTGATGTTGGAATTTTAATATCTTTACAGGTGAGTGAGGCAATTATATCGTATAGTTCACAGAAGCAAGTTTGGTTACCAGAACCGGATAGATTTAATATCGATGATGCCAGGAGAGAATTTCCTGATCTTAACGAAGATGATATTGTTAAAATATATAAATGCAGAGAGGAAAATAATGAGAAACTTGCAAAAGATCTTGGTAGAAAGATAATCGGTAAATTTACACAAGGTAGTTCATACAATCATAAACGACACTGTACAAGATTAATTATGGACGATGCTGAACTTGATTTTATAATCGCCGATACAATGGAAAAAAACACATTTATAAGTCGAAGAAATGCTTATTTATCGGACGGAACCAAACTAGGTACAATTGTGAGCTATATTGATGGTGACTCACCGCAATTTACTCATTTAAGATCTTCAATGCTAGCCTATGTTTCGATAAATCTGCTGTCTATGATAAATAGATTTCCTCGTTACGCTGTCAGAGTTGCTACGGATTCATTTTATATAAATAAAAAATATACAGATTTGTTAAAACCGCTACTTGGTAATGGTGAATGGGGATCATGGAGAATAAAACAAGAAAATATACTTAGTTATTCTGAATCTGCCGACGTTGAAATTAAGGAAATATATTACAAAAATAATAATCAAGTATCAAAGTCATCAGCACCATCTGTATATGATCCTGTGGCTAGACATAAAACTGTTTATCTTAACGGATGCGGTGGTTCAGGTAAAACAACACGTGCGATTAAATTATTCCTGAACAACCATTCAGATATAATTGTTTTGACACCGACACATAAACTCGCCAGAGAAATAAAAGAACGATAACTAAAATCATGTACATATCATAGTTTCTTCAGATGGTGTGGAGACGCATGGACTCCTGAGCGAATGGGTGAGAAATATATACCCAAGTATATTATCTGGGACGAGGTAGACACGGTGTCGTTAGAAATATTAAAAACATTTCTTGATTGGTTATTGACAAAGAATACTGCTGTAATAATGTGTGGTGATCATGGTCAACCACCACCCTTTATTGGACAGTCACCACATGAATGGCTGAAGAATAATGTAGATTACTACGAAGAAATAAATGATGACCAGAGAGCTATTGATGAACCCGCTGAAGGAATTTAAAAGGTTAATCAGATTACAGCCAGATAAAATACAATGTGAAATAATGCGTAAAGTAATTCCAGAAACTACTATGAATGATTTTTTGAATTTATGGAGACCTGCTGATTTGATAGTCGCAAGTAGAAAGATAGTTCGTGATAAACTGCAAGAGAAATTATTTACGTTACATAAAGAAAAGTTTTCAAATCTGCCTGTACCATTATGTTATCGCCCAGCAGATACTCGACACAGAATATTGCAGCTGAAATTCCTGGTGGTGGAATACAAAATCTTGGCTTGAATGATATTGTTTTGGTTGCTGTTGATGTTGTTGAGAATGCGCTGAGTATGGATAAATCTCCATGGACGTTAGGATACGCTATAACGATTCACTCGTCACAAGGGTTAACTATTTCTGATACAAATATCTGGATTGTCGATGATCGGATCGAATGGTCAAATTTAGTCTATCTCGCAGTATCTCGAGTCAGAAGAATATATCAGCTACATAGGGTTATTATGAATTTTACAGAAAATAATGATCAAACTGTTAGCAATGACGTAATAAGAAAAAACTATCTGGTTATAAGCAATGTGACAAAAAAATAATCGTGACTTTGATATTGATATTGAATTTATTATAACACTAAAACAACGACAGAATAATCATTGTGCAAGCTGTAACTGTAATATGTTATGGCAATATTCGAATAATAATCCAAGACAATTTACCGTAGACAGAATTAAGAGTGATCTTGGTCATACACGTGATAATGTGATGCTGACCTGTCTTGAATGTAATCGACGTCGGGGCGCTGGACGCACTGGTGCTAGATTACATAAGTGAAGGTGGTGGTAATTGTGTGTCTTTAGGAATTGTTTGTAATTGTTCACGCACAAATCCACGTTGAGGAGCAGTTGAATCTAGTCTGTAGATTGGATGTCTACCAGTGGATCTTACCACGCTAGAAATTGTATGTGTAGTCACACTCCAGATAGGATCAGTTGCTCTTTTTTTACCACCTTCAAGTTCACCAGGTTCATATAAATATCTTACAGTTACATTACCTAATACTGGTTGAGAGGAAGATTCAAGGCGTTGTATTGGTATATATTTTTTTGTAATTGCATTAGAAGGTTTCATGGAAGTTGCACGAGTAATTTCATTATTCAAAGTAGCTATCACACTTGGTAACCTTGAAACCGATTCACGAGATCTCTCCCCGGACTTAAAGTCAGCGGATATTTCCCTTGCATATTGATATCCAAATAACCGCTCAGCAAGTGTTCGATTAAATCGTTCAACGATTGCCTGATCACGATGAATTTCAGTGTGTCCTCGTCTGATTTTAACGTTATGTTTCTTCATCAACGATAATACTGCACCAAGAAATTCTTTACCAGGATCAACTTGTAATAATTGTGGCCATCGTAGACCACCACGTTGATAAATGCGTTCAAACGCAGATGCAACTTCAGATACTGTCTTTGTTGATAATGGTTCCGCTTCTTTATATCTACTTGCAACGTCAACGACAGTCAATGCGTATTTATAAGTGCGTGATTGACGTCTACCAATTTTAATGGTGTCATGTGGTAAAAATAAAATATCTGCTTGATGAACTTCATTAGGGGTGCTGACATCAAAATGTGCGTACTGAATTTTTTTAGGTGGTGGTAGATAAATTTGCCATATTGCCTGTCGTGATAACCACGCTGCAGCAACAGAACGTAAGACTTTTGCTGCTTCAGCAAGTTTACTAATTGCTGCTCTGGCTATGATAAACAGAGTCCATTATAATAGTTACATAATTAATTACCAGTCCCTAGCATTATTTTACCTTTCATAGCAGATTTTACTAGAAAACTAGCGAGTTTTTCTCTGAGAGATTTATTGGGTATAGAATTTAACGCATGAATCAATTTCACATCTGCGAGATGTCGTTGTTGTAAATCTTTGCTTTTGTAAGTAGCGTCATGAACATGACATGCTTGATCAATCTTATTTATTGGATACTCTCCTGGTCTTGATTGATCTTGATCATCAAGTCGGATATCAAGTCGAGTTCTAGGACCACAATAATTATATCCAGGAAGATGTTTCTCACCTGGGTATTTAGCCAATGGAGCTCCTGGTAATTTCCCTAATGAAGCAGTGATATCTACACCTGTCTCTGATGAAATAAATTTGTATTTTTTTGTACCACATTTCACACACTTGCCTGTAATTGCACGTCTTTTATTTTTTGTTGTTATTGTTCTTAATCCAGTGGTAGACATGGGTGCTCTGCATCGAAAACAATATAAATTCATATTATTTATTATATGGATATAATTGACTTCTCAGCGACATGAAAACAAGAACCAGTAAGGCACCATCCAGCACTACCAAATTCTATTAGAATGATTATAATAGGCCCATCTGGATCAGGCAAAACACAATTATTACTTAATCTAATAATGAGATGGCTGAAGTGGGATAAATTATATTTGGTAGCGCCATCTGTAGATGATCAGAGGTGTTATGAAGTACTTAAAGATTTTAATAAAAATGCAAAATTATTGGACGAAGACGGAGACAATATTATTGATTTTATCACCGATATTGATGAAGCTCCATCTGTAGATGACCTAGATGGATTTATTAATAACCTCGTAGTATATGATGATGTGATGCTGGACAAACAATCAAATCCAGCTAGAATATTTTCTCGAGGTAGACATAAAAATACTGACGTGATCTATGTTACTCAGCGATATACACAAATACCTAAAGTGATCAGAGATAACTGCAATATTTTAGTCGTGTTTAATGGAGTAGATAATTATACCTTACAAAATATTTATTATACTTGGTGTTCAGGGGATATGGACATGATCAAGTTTAAAAACTTCTTTTCAAAAGCACAAGCTGTTCGGTTCGGATTTATAACAATAAATTTACATGACCCAAGATGTAGATATCGTATAGGTCTGGATAAAATCTTTGGTTAATTATAGCAGCAGAGAGGGTGAACGAAAAAAATTGAGTGACCCGGCGAGTAAACGAGTCACATAAAAATTTGAAGAAAAAAAATACGTCAACGATGGAATAACAAAAATGAGCTATCCCAGACAATTTATTATCTGTTCTCAACCGTATGAAAATATACTCGGTTAGAGGCTTCAGTTTAACGTTATTGACCTTGTTTTTTCAGCCTCTGTAGGAACCTTTATTTTTGCTCATGGACTCGAGCAAAAAGTTGTAGGGTTCACCCTCTCTGCTGCTGTATGTTAGTGAGATTCCAATAAATTCACTTCTGTGTTTTGACATGGATGGTAAGAAGCAGTTTACCTACAGTCCTGACAATCTTACATACCCTTGTGGAGTAGCTGTGGACAGATATGACAACATCTTTGTTCTTGGATTAAAGTCTAACAACATTCATCAGCTGTCCCCAGATGGGTCGGTTGTACAGGTCATAACTTCAGGAATGCCGCAATATCTGAGGGCGATTTGCATTCACAAGAGTAAGGATATGTTAATCATTACGAATGGTTCAAATAGAACAAAACTTCACATTTTTCAACTAAATAAAATTAAACAGGTCAGTTTAGTTCTACATTCCTGTAAAGTTATGTAAGGCCTATGAAAAGAAAATGCCTATGGAAGTTCTTTGGTAAAGCAATCCATTTGAATATTTAAATAAATGCTAAGTAAATTTTGAAGGTTACATTTCTATAAAGAAATAAATGAATGTCATATGAAAAAATGCATATTGAAGCTCTCATGTGCAAAACAATCGGATTTTAAAGGTAAATAAATGCTGAAACAATTTTGTAATTTGAAACAATTTTGCACTTCCATATGATGGACATTAAATGTGGGATGTTATATTGTGTACATATAGCTTGCAGTATTGCTTATTATTGTTATTATTATTGTTGTTATTATTATTAATGGTAGACCATTTGCAAAAATCTTGTCTGAAAATGACTGCTATCTCAGGTTACTCAAGTTAGATAAATAAAACAGAGAATTGACTAATCAAGTATTTTAATTCAAATAGATGAATATTTGTACACATTTATAAATATTAAAATACTGGATTAGTGTGCATAATTTACAAGTCAAGTGTATTTATGGGCAAATAAAATTTATATCTGTCAATCTCCAAAATAACCAATAGGGATTAAAATGTGTGATTAATTTCAATCTGGTGGTGGAGATATTGAATCCTTGTTCACAGGTCTGGAATGTTCTATCATTATTAACCAATAACCTTGCAGATATGCAGAGTTTAACAGTAAGTCCATGAATTAGTAATTTGAAAAGAAACACAATTCAGAGAAAGACCAGCACCCTCCTTAAGTGCTTCCAGCCCTGGTATCTAAGTTTTGAGAAGTCAGCATTTTGAGGATTTACTCTTTTTATAATAGTAAGAAAACAATATAGTTGCCAAGAAAGATAAATAACAGAAAGAGAAAAGAAGAATTTATAAAGATAAATGAAATTGAAGACAATTTTAGTGCTACATTTCTCTAAAGACACAAGCATCATGCAGAAAATGCCTATCAGTCTTTAATGTGTTAAAATTATTTTGAGACACTATGGACTTTCAGTCATATGGACACAATATGGACTTGCAGGCATATACAAAAAATATGGACTTTTAAGTATATAGACACAATATGGACTTTCAAACATATAGACACACCACAATATTTCAGACATATGGACAAACAATGGAAATTCAGACATACAGACAACACCATGGACTTTCAGACATATGAACACAAAATGGACTTTCAGACATATGGACACACCATGGACTTTCAGGCACATGGACACACCATGGACTTTCAGGCATATAGACACAATATGGACCTTCACACATATGGACACACCAAGTACTTTCAGGCATATGGACACACCATGGCCATTCAGACATACTAACACACCATGGTCATTCAAGCATATGGACACACCATGGCCATTCAGGCATATGGCACACCAGGGCATTCAGGCATATGGACACACCATGGCTATTCAGGCATATGGACACAGCATGGCCATTCAAGCATATGGACACACCATGGCCATTCAGGCATATGGCACACCAGGGCATTCAGGCATATGGACACACCATGGCTATTCAGGCATATGGACACAGCATGGCCATTCAAGCATATGGACACACCATGGCCATTCAGGCATATGGCACACCAGGGCATTCAGGCATATGGACACACCATGGCTATTCAGGCATATGGACACAGCATGGCCATTCAAGCATATGGACACACCATGGCCATTCAGGCATATGGCACACCAGGGCATTCAGGCATATGGACACACCATGGCTATTCAGGCATATGGACACAGCATGGCCATTCAGGCATATGGACACACCATGGCCATTCAGGCATATGGACACACCATGGTCATTCAGGCATATGGCATACCAGGGCATTCAGGCATATGGACACACCATGGCTATTCATGTATAAGGACACACCATGGCCATTCAAGCATATGGACACAGCATGGCCATTCAGGCATAAGGACACAGCATGGCCATTCAAGCATATGGACACAGCATGGCCATTCAAGCATATGGACACACCATGGCCATTCAGGCATATGGCACACCAGGGCATTCAGGCATATGGACACTCCATAGCTATTCAGGCATATGGACACAGCATGGCCATTCAGGCATATGGACACACCATGGCCATTCAGGCATATGGACACACCATGGTCATTCAGGCATATGGCATACCAGGGCATTGAGGCATATGGACACACCATGGCTATTCAGGCATAAGGACACACCATGGCCATTCAAGCATATGGACACAGCATGGCCATTCAAGCATATGGACACAGCATGGCCATTCAAGCATGTGGACACACCATGGCCATTCAGGCATATGGCATACCAGGGCATTGAGGCATATGGACACACCATGGCTATTCAGGCATATGGACACACCATGGCCATTCAGGCATATGGACACACCATGGCCATTCAGACGTATGGATGTAGTGAGCAGCAAATCCTCCTTCTGTTGTGGATGAGTTGTGTGTATCCTATATGTGAGTAGATAACCTGGTACATGTATGTTTGTTACATCAATGGGTATACTTGCTAAGAAAAAACTGTATCCTACATGATGACATAGAATTCATCATATTCAATGTAATAGATCAGGTTTACAAGGAGTGCACAATCATGTGAATATATAAAGGTAATGCCTTAAACAATTTGCATAAATGATGTTCTAGTATTAACTGTATGTGACAAACAGAATGGGACAAAAAAACAAATGGAGCATACAGTTACATATAGAGGCCTAAATTAATTCACTGTATGTAACCAACAGAATGGGACAAGAAATAAATGGAGCATGCAATTACATATAGAGGCCTAAATTAATTCACTGTATGTGACCAAGAGAATAGGACAAGAAACAAATGGAGCATGCAATTACATATAGAGGCCTAAATTAATTCACTGTATGTGACAGACAGAATGGGACAAGAAACAAATGGAGCATACAGTTACATATATAGGCCTAAATTAATTACAAACAGAATGGGACAAGAAACAATGGAACATGTAATTATATATTAATGTCACTGTAGAAGGTTTCATGGAAGATTGGTCAGTTGACCAAATGAGCTTCTTCTTTAAATAAAGTTATTATTATTATTATTATTATTATTATTATTATTATTATTATTTTTGTCATATAGAGGCTAAGTCTAATCATAGTATGGCATACAATTACATGTACATTTAGAGGCTAAATCTAATCAGTATGTGGCACTAAAGTACACTGGCAACAAGTTAAATGCATTATATATATATATATATATATATATATATATATATATATATATATATATATATATATATATATATATATATATATATTGTTTAGGTCCATCTGTATTGAAACACTACATTTAGAAAAACAAATTTGAAAATAACATTTGGAAAATACAAACAAGATTATCATAAGTAATACATTATGCACTTATGCACTTGCCCTATCTTTAATGATCCTCTTTATCACATAGTAAACTTTACAAATAGTATGTGCAGTTTCATATTTTTGATATGACAAAACGCTAAATATCAATTTATGCAATTCTTATTGGTCCAAGTAACTGAAATAAGCTGATTAAATTCTGAGAATTATTCTCTTTATTGATTGGCTGACATCTTGGGAAATTGTCATCACACCGTCTACTGCAACTTCTTGTTTCACTATTACTACTAACATTTTGGCGGCCATTTTTTCACATTGGCTGCCCAAAGGGAAATGTGGCAAAAGATCACATCTGTCTGAATATGGCCCATTTACCCCTGCATGGACTCATTACACCATGTATAGATTATCATGCACTAAAAATGACAATAAACTTCAAACAATAACCCACCAAAATAAATGAAACTAAGGGGATAACATGCACATGGAAAGGGGGTAGGGGTATACCTGTAACATGAAATCTACCCTATATACATGTACAAGAGTGGCTTGAATGTTATCTTACAGGAGCAAATAAACTGATCTCCAAACTGAAAGAACGTTGTCCAACCACAGCATGTTTATGCTATAAAATAGCTTGTATCATGTGATGCAACTCCAGATTTTGCCTATGTCTGCTATAGTGACTGTTCCAAATCAAATAATGCAAATATCCTGTCACAAATACATTACTGCAAATCTGGAATATCTCCATCCATAATCATCCCTTCACATATCTTACAATTTTAATGCTTAGAAGTGAAACTGATAATGACACTTTCTTGCTGTTAAACATTTATCTAACCAAAATAAAACTGTGTGACATTCAACTGAATTTGCATATACATTCTGTGTTGAAAAATTATGTTTGAGTCAAATATGTATTTATTTATTAGAACTGTTGCTTTAAAATAAAAGTAATAATTTTCTAGTTATAGAACAGTCCAAAAAATTCCAGGGACTATTTTTTCAGTGCAACAAATGAAATGCTCACTAAGGCTTGCAAAAGATGGACATTATTCAACTCCTTTCGTAAATTCAATATTAAATCATTACCCATTTGAAATGCTCTGTCTATCATTGATTACAATTTCCACATGGAAATAATGTTTCAGTTTTAAACGTGACTTTGACCTTTTAACACTTGACCCCAAGGATCAACAGGCTTTTTCTCACACTATGTACAAGCCATTCACAATGTTAATGATATATAACTACTGTCACTGTATGAAAACCAGTTTTGCTGCTGTGACCTTGACCTTTGACTCCAAAATCAATGTCATTTTCCTAACACCAAATGTAAGCTGGCCACAAAATTTGGTAAGCAGTAATGCATTTATGCACTTGGTTGAATGGCACTTTTACATTATATTGGCTATGGCACTTTTACATTATATTGGCTATGGCACTTTTATATTATATTGGCTATGGCACTTTTAAATTATACTGGCTATGGCACTTTTACATTATATTGGCTATATCACACTGAGGCAATGGGCTTAATGTGCCTTTCCCAAGGACACACTGAGACAGCTGACCCAGGCTGACCTAGTCAGGGATCCAACCTGCTACTCTTGGATTACAAGTCTGATACTCTAGCAACTAAGCTTCTGCTACAAATGGATCCCAAGTTACTGTGCAAGAAACAAGTTTCTTATTCAGTCAGGGACTTTGACCTTTGACCCAGAAATTGATGAGCTTCCTCCATACTTCAAGTGGATGTGATACACAATGCTTGGTAGATGTAGATGTTATAAAATCAAAAGTATTGGGTGGATACCAAACTGGTGACACTCAGACAGACATCAGAACATAACAAACATTATTGTGGGCATATATAAATCATGGAGACCCTAAATCAAATGTTTTATGTCCATTTCTCATCATAGACTGTGTCTAAGCATTAAGCATTGAAATAAATGGATTGCACACATTGTATTTGATAATTTCACTTGGTGATGAAGTCTAGCAGTACATGTCCAAAAATAGTTTCCACATATGCAATTTTCATTGTATGCAGTTTGAACAATATAATTCCAAACACAGATGTAAAACTAAATTAAATAATTGAATTTTTAAGTTAAAATATTCTTAATATTGTATGTTTGTGAGGTTAATATTGAAATACAACTGTCCCTGACTGCAAACTCAATCAAAACTGGAGATATAAGGCCTTTTACATGTGAGCCTTGTTAATATTTCAAGGACTTTCACTGAACCAAAAATGTGGAAGACATAAAACCTTTAACATGACATGCCCTGGAGACACAAGACCTTTAACAGGACATGCCCTGGAGACATAAGACCCTAAACATGGCATGCCCCTATTGCTCTTTCACTGCTTTTCACTGTTGCTGTATTATTTTATTGATACTTGAAATAATTACTGCATGCAATGTTCTTATAATATAAATAAGCCTTTTTATTATAATATAATTGTGTTTACTTGGTAACAGTTAAACTAAAGTTGTCAACTGTGCTACAGATCTAAAACTTTCAATCCCATATCAGTGGAGTTTGTGTAATCAATAAAGCTTACTGAGTAATCCCTGATTTTACACATACACTTTAACACACACACACACACACACACACACACACACACACACAAATACACACACATACATGGAAAATAATTGGAGGAAACTCAGTGGAGGAGATTTATTTGGTAACAGTTAAAGTTACATTGACATCTGTGATACAGATAGAAAACTTTCAATTTCATATTAGTCGAGTTTGTATAATCAATAAAGGCTACTGGGTAGTCTTTGATTTACACATTCTCCATAAAACACACACATACAAACATACATACAAAAAGAGAAGATTATAGGAGGAAACTGTGGAGGAGGCTATGCTAGCAGAAAATCTGAAAAAGAAACTACATTATTATCTTTCAACAAACCAAACACTTGCTACACTCAACAGAATAGCCAACATTTCAATTGTAAAAAAAAAATCCCTATATACCAATATTATGCATACTAATGATGAATACCATATTTAGCTTCTTTACACCAATGCTCACATTATGTTTATTTGTATCATACTTTGTAATAATGGCCGGTGGCCTACATTACTGAATAAAGTTTATCATTATCGTTATTATTATTATTATTATTATTATTATTATTACATACACATATGTAATTTAAAGGTGTTTTAATTACATGCATATTTATTGCAATACTTCTAGTTTTTCTTTTCATCTCTTAATGAGCAAGTTTCTATTTGTCAATATCAAAGAAACAAGAGTCCCTTGTTGGGACTGACTTTCTTCTGCTTGGCAGTTAATAAGTGCTTTAATTACCATGCTTCTTTGAATTCTTCTTCTTGTCTTTAATTAGCAGATGTCTATTCCTTGATTTCAAACAAACATGACTTATTTAAAGTATAGGGACCGACTGAAGATCTAAATTTATCGTGATTCCTCCAAGTATTAATTCTTATTAATGGTTGTGACTTATATTATTAATAGTAGTTGTGACACCACAAGCGGATGTGACATCTGTCTCTTGTTAATAGTAGTTGTGACCTCTGTCTCTCATTCATAGTGGTTGTGACTTCTATTATTAATAGTAGTTGTGACATCATAAGTGGTTGTGTTATCTGTCTCTTATTAATAGTGGTTGTGACTTCTGTCTTTTATTAATAGTGGCTGTGACTTCTGTCTCTTATTAGTAGTGGCTGTGACTTCTGTCTCTTGTTAACAGTGGCTGTGACTTCTGTTTCTTGTTCCTTGATTCCTTCTAGCTGCACACAATAATAAAGGATGACATGGTAAAGTCATCGAGAATTGTTTTATGTGCAACATCACGATCGTGGTTATCAACTGTCCTTAGTTCTAATTCTTCTTGCATGATCCTAAATATTTTATGATGAATGAACATTAGCAAATATGTTGATATGATATATATATATATATATATATATATATATTTATATATATATATATATATATATATATATATATATATATATATATATATATATATATATATATATATATATATATATATATATATATATAATGTTGGAAATCACAACAATACACTCGTGACACTCTAAATTATTGCAGAGAAAAGAAAAGTATCTTTATCAGGACAGCAAGTCTTAGTGCTGGGACAGCAACTTTATTGAAGGAAGCAGTCCTGGACTGCAACTTTCAAAATCCTGTAGAGAACCCCCTAAAATTAAGATCGACAAACATAAGTATAAGGAACTGCAAACATAATTATAAGGAGCTATAAAATACAATTATAAAGAACTACAAACATAAATATAAGCAACTTAAATGTCAGGAGGATAAGTATTACAAGATAGAAGATTAAAAGCAAAGATGCTAAACTTTTGCAAAACAAATATGTATATAAAATCAATGATGAAGGTGACACAAGAGTTCAAAGTGGGTCTGATATCTCTCACCTGCTTAGCTGACTTGTAAATTTGCAAATGCAAATTTACGTGCATATCTAAACTGTAGAGGGGAAGCTCAAGCTTGTAGTTTCTACACTGTCAATTAATGCTAATCTCTAACTGAATGGATTCCTGGATCTGTCCTTGCCCAGCTATTTATTGCCATAGATTATAACCAAACTCATCTGAGATCTTGATAATAAAACCATATATTCCAGATCTGATGAAAAATATGGCTTCTAGAGTGCTAACCAGTTCATCTAATAGCATGCAAGATGACTACATCAATATTCATATATGTAGGTCAGTCAATCTCACCAATGTTCATCCAGTGTTTTGCAGATGCAAGCTTACATGCAATATCTGAATGATATCTTGCCAGAAATGAAACAAGACTTAGTGTGGATGATTGGATGCTTGGAGGGATAAATGGTTGAATGGATGACTCAAAAGATGCCAAACAAAACATCAGACCATAAGCTCACTTGATCTTTGATCAGGTGAGCTAAAAATGCAAACTCATCCCAATATACATTGGAAATATACTATATAAATTGTATTCATTCAAAATGCCTTAAATCAAAGTCCTGAACATGAGTACCCAACTGTAAAAGTGATTGCTTTTGCTTTGTTTTCCTGTTCCTTAAGTCTCAGCTTAACAGGAAAAAACATGTAGGCACAGAACATGGATGCCCCATCATGGTGGTTGAAAATTTATCTGGATGTAAAACTTAACGAAGGTGTGACAGATTGACAAAGGTGACATTACATGCCCCTATTACTGTCATAGTGTGGCATAAAAACTTAACCAAGGTGTGATAGAGGGATGGACAAGGGTAATTACATGCCTTTAGTTTTGTTACCATGGGACATAAAATCCTAAGGTATGATGGATAGTGGACACTACCTGTCTGTATTACCATTATAACCATCCATCTTTCTAATGGTTAACTTTACCAGCATAAACCCAGATCGAACTATCACAACCAGCATTGACTCAGATCTAACCTTATAATAGACATCATAATTGGCATATACCCAGATCCAACTTGATAATCATTACCAGCATAGATTCAGATCCAACTTTATAATGCACATCATTACCAGCATATACCAAGATCCCACTTTATAATGGACACCATTTCCAGGACAGACCTAGATAAAACTTTATAATGTACATTTCCAGTATAGACATAGATCCAACTTTATAATGTATATCATTACCAGCATAGACCCAGATCCAACTTTTTTATGTACATCAATAATGGCATCAACCCAAATCCAACTTTATAATGTACATCATTAATGGCATAGACACAGATCCATCTGTATAATGCACATGAATACTGGCAGACCCAGATCCAACTTTATAATATACATCATTAATGGCATTGACAGATATTCAACTTTATAAAGTACATCAATAATGGTATAGACCCTGATCCAACATTATAACATACATCATTAGCAGCATAGACCCAGATCCAAATTATAATGTATATCATTTCCTACACAGACCCAGATCCAAATTATAATGCAGATCATTTCCTACATAGACCCAGACCCAACTTTATGATGTACATCATTACCAGCATAGACCCAGATCATACCTTATAATGTACATCATTACCAGCATAGACCCAGCTCCAACCTTACAATGCACATCATTACCGACATGGACCCTGATCCAACTTTACAAAGATCATTACTTACATAGACTCTAATCCAACTTTACAAAGATCATTACTTACATAGACCCAGATCCAGCCTTAATCTTGAACTGCATTGAAATTGATTTACTGAGTGTACTCAAACTCGGACCAGAAAATATCTTGACTGACAACTAGCTGAATCCATGTGAGGCAATATTGACTGATTAATATCTGTGGCTCTTGCTAATTACTGGACTCATTAACTTCTGTTGGTCTTGCTAATTACTGGACTCATTAATATCTGTGGTTCTTGCAAATTATTGGACTCATTAGTATCTGTGGTTCTTGCTAATTACTGAACTCAAGTGAGGTCATGATCATATATGCCTGTGCTGCAAGTCTACAAATTCAACTCACCACTATCTATGGGTCTTGAGCATATATTCCAAGTTTGATCAGTCAGATTAAAAATGTGGTTTATGCAGTGGTAACAAGAGACCCAAGAGGCCAGACATAATTCACCTGCTAAGGAAACTTATTTGACCATTCACAAAGATGGCTTATGTAGTATTGACATCTATGTAAACTATCTAACAAATTGTATATCTTGTCAATTTTACTGATTTTATTGCATCCTGCACATTACTGATTTCAAGTGAAATCTTCTTCATACAAGTCTGTATTAAAAGTTTGATCATGATGAGATAAAACATATGGCTTCCAGAATGGCAACAAACTCTGCCAAACCAGATGCAAAGTCAACACATTGCTATACCCACCTTGATGATATATGTTTATATTCCATGTTTGATCAAAATCATAATCCATCAGTCTCACACACCTTGATTATACATGTCTATATTCCATGTTTGATCAAAATCATATCCAATATATGACCTCCAGATTGATAATAAGTTCAGTCAATCAGATTCATGTACAAGAAAACCTCATTAATATGCATGGATCTTGCTCAATATCATAGTTATCTGAAAATGATGATGACATAAGGCCACATTTCAACTTTGGTCAGGGACCGCTCCAGTAGCCTAAGTGGTTATAGCATCTGCCTTAGATGTAGGAGGTTGTGGGTTCGAACCCCTACCAAATCATACCAAAGACTTATAAAAATGACACTAGCAGCTGCCTCGCTTAGAACTCTACATTAAGAGGTTAGTGTTAGGACTGGTCAGCATGGTATCACAATAATGTGACTGGTTGAGTCATAATCCAAATTACACACACACAATGTTGGTCAGAATCAGATATATGGTTTCTAGAAGGTAAGAAGCTCAGCCAGTCAGATGCAGGATAACCTAATACACATCCATGCATCATGGATCTTAGTCATTATCAAAGTGATCTGTGATCTTCATAATGTAAGGATATATTTCAGGACTGATAAAAAAATCTGATCATATATATGATATTAAGAGTGGCAACAAACTCAGCCAATGGGAAGCAAGATCAAGTTATTAATATGCATATGTCTCACTTATGTTCATACTTTTTTTGACAGACTGGTAATACGGATCTATATTCCAGTGTAATCAAATCACATCATAATGTAGCCAACATACTGGTAACATACAAAAGTGAACTCAGCAGCATACCATAAACTCAGTTATGGCCAGGTGAAATAACAAGTACATGTAATCAAAATCACAATCGCCTCATCAATATGCTTGGATCTCACTCATTATGAAACTCATCTGAAATATTAATGATATAAGCATATATTCCAAACTGGATTAAATTTGGATCAGCATCATGTTTTCTAGAATCATTACAAGCTCAGCTAATCAGACTTATGATGGACATATTAATATGAGTACATAAAATCTTGATACTGAACATGTCAGTGATCTTGATAGCAAAATATATATTCCTCCACCCCAGACCCTACCTGCATCTTCCCACTCCCTTGTAGACTATGCCCATAGAGTTACAAGTAAACCTTTGTTGCATATCTTACAAGCATCATTCTGTCACATTCATATGTAAAGTTTGGTCTGAAAAAACAATCAAAATTGTCATGGACTGCAATTTATATATTTCATCTTTGACACCACCACCACCCCATCCGATTGGAATGACCCAACATATGCAACCCAAGATTTTTTTGAATTCCACTGATCAAATTAGCAGAAGTACGAGCTAGGGAGAGACCTCTGAGGACAAATGAACAGAATGCAAGGTAGATCATCTCCAGGTGGTAGCAGGGGTGTGAGGTTAATCTGATTGCAAGCAAACTTCAAATAATTCTCAGCTACTGCACAGGGTCAGGAAACATTAAATCAAAAGGTGAAAAATGCATGACAAACATATTTTAGGAATGCGTGAGAAAATTCAGGATGTATTTCAAGTGTGATTTCTGTACAAACTGTACGATACTCATGTGCAGTGCATCAAATATCAGCTTAGCATTAACACTAGGCTTTGTAAGCATAGTGGATATCAGAGAGGTAACATACACGTGGAGTGTAGTAGATGAGTGGATATCAGAGAGGTAAAATACACGTGGAGTGTGGTAGATGAGTGGATATCAGAGAGGTAAAATACACATGGAGTGTGCTAGATGGGTGGATATCAGAGGGGTAAAATGCACATGGAGTGTGGTAAATGGGTGGATATCAGAGAGGTAAAATACACGTGGAGTGTGGTATATGAGACAATTCAGACAATGGCAAAAGATCTGAGATAGGTTTTCGTTGATTGCGCATGTTGCCTGGGGTTGGTTGTGAGTTGTTATGTGAAATTAAGAGTATTGGTCAATGGATAGAGCAGTGGAATGTCTAAACCATTCATATTCAAACACTACCCTCTATCCATTCTGATAACTCTTAATCTCATTTTAAAGAGTCAATATGACTGGAATTTACAAATCCCCATGCTATTCACTATTTATTCGTAAATGCACAATCCAATACAGTGACATAGCAATCAGAATTCTCTGAAATAAGTCGATCAACAATGGATTAATGGCTGTGGGATCCACAACAGTGTTATACTGTTACAGGTTTGGAACCCCTCCCTCCTCTCCGAACCCTCTATCTATTCCCTTCCTCTGTTATGACCATGTAGTTTAATTACTTCTGTGCTAAAATTTGAATTCTTTTTATTTCATTTTTTTATCATTATAGTGATGATGATTATGTTCACAGGGTCTAATATTTTGATAGAAACGTCGTGCTTATTTAGAACGTAAATATGACTCTCAGGATTTCGTAAGCAATTTTTTTAGATTGCTGGCTTGATAAACAAGCGATGTAAACAATTGGTTGTGGCCAAGGTTATTTGCTAAGTATGTATGATTATATCGTGTAATGCAATGGTCAGATGTTGAAATAACCACGCACTCTTCGTACGCGTGCTACGTCTTAGTTTGGTTTAAATACTCAGGTCCCTGTGAATTAGTGAGTCAGAGTCATATTTTTAGCACACTGTAGAGTCATTTAGAGTCATTCTAATACCTTTGAGAACAAGGTATTCTTTTTCTTGTGCTGGAAACAGTTTATTTTTCATACATCTGTAGAATTCAAGAGATGTATATTGTTATAGATGACAGCTATAAGAGCTCATCTACTTTGAATAATAATTATTTTCCCTGGAGAACTACACAAGTCGCTTAGGACAAAGACATTTAGTGAAATTGATTCTAAATTGGAACAGAACAGTACAAATTGTGGTTCAACGTGGAATTCTGGACATTTGTGTAAAAACTTCGTCTGACTTCATCATCCCCCATCTTGGAACGGACTTGAGATTCAGACTAGATTCAGTTAGAACTGTTATTGATACGACTTGTATGTTATTCACAATTCTAGGATAAATGTTTGGATTTTCTTCGCAAATCATAAGTCCTATTTCATATTTTCACCTTTTCACCTTGTTTTCTAGGGAAATAAATTATTTTTGTTAAAATTTACAAATCTTGTTGTCTTCGCACTTTTCTTTATGTTACTTTAAATGAGCCGATACGTAACAGTAACATTAATACTATACACCTACCCCTTGTGTAATAATGCTCTATATTGATTAATGAAACTTCCATGCAGAAATATGGTATGGGAGGCCATGGGTTTGAACACCATCTGACTCATACAAAAGATTTATCAAAATTATACTTACAGCTGCCTCGCTAGGCACTCAGCATTAAGAGGTTAGTAGTGTTAGGACTGGTTGGTATGGTGTCAGGATAATGTGACTGGGTGAGACATCATGCTAGATGCCTGCGGCATGATGCCACAGTGCTAGACATCACTATAAACTGCCTTGCTGCAGACATCATAGTAATATGACTGAAAAATTTGTTAAAGCTACGTTAAAAATCCAAATCACACACACACACTCCATGCAGAAATAATCCTTCTTCTTTAGAGTGACTTTGATCTATGAACAGCAGTCCCCCATATCAACAGGCTTTATTCTCACCCTATGTGCAAGCCATTTCCAAAGCTTGAGACATAAAACTACTGTCATTCTATTGAAAATATTTTTGTTGCAGTCATTGACCTTAACCTTTAGACCCAAACCCAAGAGCTTTTTGCTTTATCCCTAGTGCAAAACATTCACAAAGATGGATTGAAAAAATGTTAACCTTTACCTTTTAACTCCAAAATGAATGGGTTTGTTACATATACCAAACAAAAGCCAGTCACAAAGTTTGGTAAGCAGTGATGGATATTTTTTGTTGCTGGTTTTAATGATGCTTTAGCATTATACTGGTCTAATGCCTGTCTGATGGTCAGACTGAGGCTGCCAACCTGGGATGGCATGGTCAGGTATCAAACTCGCTACTCTTGGATTATGAGTCTGATATCCATACAATTGAGATACCATGGTAGTTACTCAACTTAATATTCAGGAACCAAGTTTCTTTTCCTAGTAAAGGACCTTGACCTTTGACCTTTTCATCCTCAATTTAATATTGCTTTTCCTGGCCTCAGGTGCAAGTCATCCACAAAGCATGGTAACTGTAGATTTAAGATGGCTGATACTATTGTGTAGATATCAAATTGGTGACAGATGAATGTCATAACATAATATGCTCTGCCTTATGGCAGGTATGTAAAAATCAGAGAGATTCCAAATCAAAGTTTTGTGCCCATTTCTCTACCATATCTTGTACCTAATCATTAATTGTTACAACAATTGGTTTACACATACTCATATATGACAATTTTACTGAGTGACTACTTGTAGAAGAATATGTGCAGTTTTAAGCATCATAATTCCAAACACAGAGTTAATACTCTAAGGCAAATAATTAAATTTGACACTTACCACATTCTTAAATAGTGTGGTATGTGTAAGAGGTTAATAAGGGACTACAACTGCCCCTCGTTGTAAACTCACCAAAAACTGGAATCTTTTAAAATTTCAGTACATCCTCTTTCACAAATAAATTTGTAATTTGGAAATAAAATTACTTCTTTAGAAAAAAAAACAAAAACATAGGGGACAGAGTACTTTTTACATGACCTGCAGTTTGCTATTTCTAGGATTTTCATTTAGCCCAAACACTGGAGATATAAGACCCTTAACATTATGTGCCTTGTTTACAATTTCAATGACTTTTCACAATATGACTGTTACTATATTATTTTGCTAATAAAATAAAATAGTTACTGAATGTAGTTTTCTTCTAATAAATATGTTTTTTTAATTATAAATTGTATTTATATGTACCAGTTAAATCTAAATTTGTCATCTTCATTATAGATCTAAAAATTTCAATCCCATGTCAAGAAAGTTTGTGTAATCAGTACAGGTTGCTTTGTTTTTGTCTCTGAATTTACACACACACACACACACTTTTACACATACACACACCATGCACAGAAAATCACTGGAAGAAAATGTTGAGTTCATATCAGAGTATTTATCTGTCAGAGTATTTATCTGTCAGAGTATTTATCAGATAACCTGAAAACAAAGCAAACTCTAGTTTGACTCTAGAGAGTAGCAACCATTCCAGTAGTAGAAAAAGAAACAGTCCCCATACAACAATGATATATACACCACAAATACCTCCCCATACTCAAACAGTACCCATACACTACAAATACCTCCCCATACTCAAACAGTACCCATACACCAATGATATATACACCACAAATACCTCCCCATACTCAAATAGTCCCCACACACCAATGATATATACACCACAAATACCTCCCCATACTCAAACGGTCCCCATACACCACAAATACCTCCCTATACTCAAACAGTCCCCATACACCAATGATATATACACCACAAATACCTTCCGATACTCAAACAGTCCCCATACACCAAAAATACCTCCCCATACTCAAATAGTCCCCACACACCAATGATATATACACCACAAACACCTTCCTATAGTCAAACTGTCCCCATACACCAATGTTATATATGCACACAAATACCTCCCGACAGTCAAACAGTCCCCTTACACCAATGTTATATATGCACACAAATACCTCCCTATAGTCAAACAGTCCCCATATACCAATGTTATATACACAAACAAATACCTCCCTATACTCACAATGAATGAATCAATACACATTCACAATCACAGATGCATGTACATACACATGCATTCAAAACAACAGATAAGAATAAGTTCAAATGGAATGTTACAATATTACTCACATAAAAGATCTAATATATAACATCGTATTTTATTTTACATATTAAAATAGCAGAGGTATCAATGCTAAAGACTTATTTTTCCTTTAATCAATACTGCTCATTTTTAACGTCCAATTATTTGGAGTTTTCAAGCAAAGTGCAGGTACCCTATCAATTTTGTTGTTCAATAACAACTAAAATTCCAAATGATGTTGCTAAGTATTTGCAGTTGTCTCCCTTAATTTGTCAATATTATCACTCATGCTAAATGTACAAGGCAGCAGGTAGCATGGTTATATTTTCTCAATGGATATGACAGATCATTTTAAGATAGAAAAAGTGTTATAGAAAAATATCTGATTCCTCATTCTATATGGTCTCCACATGAATTGAATAAATAAATATGCATTATATATTTGGTCCATTCATCAGTATGCAACTGTGTTCTATTTTTCATACACAACAGATGATCCTAGTCAGCTAACTGGAGAGATAAATGTTTCACATTTGCAGCAATATTCGCTGAAAAATAAAATCTTTTGATCCTGGTTCTTTTACTTTTAAAGTGGCTGC
Source organism: Megalonaias nervosa (assembly GCA_016617855.1). Taxonomy (NCBI): domain Eukaryota; kingdom Metazoa; phylum Mollusca; class Bivalvia; order Unionida; family Unionidae; genus Megalonaias; species Megalonaias nervosa. Next base: position 150,814 of record JAECUM010001635.1, on the reverse strand, counting down.
TTCCACTACATCATTCAATTATTCTCAAATACAACCTCAAAAACATGCATGGCAATGATTGTAGTGCCTCCTAGACAGCGAACCTCATCCTTCAGCTGTCTTGGTTTTATTTCTTCTCATTTATGTTGCACCCTGTCAGAAAAAGAGAGAAATGTTTTATGGTGGCTAACAATTAATAAGGACTTTATTTATTGTGATTATTCTTCTTCTTTTCATCTTTAAATTGCAGAAACCTATGCCTTGATATCAAACAAACAAGAGTCCCTAGAAGGGATTGATGCTCTATTGGTTAACAATTAATAAGTGCCATATTTACTGTGATTCTTTTCCTTTTCCTTTAATTAGCAGATACATATTCCTTTACATGGAAGAAAAAAGTCATCTGCATTAAGGATGCCTGCTTTTGTAAAATCAACACAATGATGACCAAACTGGATGTAAAACTGGCACAATTTTATGAAAGATCAACTAGATATCATAAAAACCCTGTTATTGAACACTCCATATCAATATGACCATTTACTCAAAAGGTGTTGCAATTAGAAGATTATAAAAATTTCCCCTTTGTTATAAATTATGATGGGTGTCCAATCAAAACCATTTTTGTTTAGGACTAACTAGAAAGCACAAGTTGCACAAGTCTTTTGGTGAAAACCCCCATGTCGATATAACCATCCATCCAGGAGCAGTAACAATAACAGTACCATGGCTGCCATGTCTGAAGTCAGATCAGCACTATATTCAGTTAGTAGAAACTAGACACATGATAGGCTAAAACCCCATGCCAACATGAATAGCAATGACAAGATTTTCAAGATGGCTGATATGATAACCATAATGGGTGCCCAAGAGTCACCATTTTTATTTAGGATGAACTGGACAAGTAAGACATCTTTTAATTATGCTTTATCTGGGCTGAAATATAAAAGCAATGGTTTCTGTTTTGGCATCAGCATCATGAATGAGTGACTATGTGTAAGGCCAAATTAAAAAAGGTAGTTCTGGTTAAATTGATACAAAAATGTATGGTAGATAGGTCAGTACACACTTTTCCAGCTGAATTTAAATACAGAATAAGCTAGAAAATAAGCATAATTCACATCCTGAATTTACATTTGATTGTAGTTACATACTTTTATTATTTCTTTTCTCCTTAATTTATTTCATTTTACCTGCTTTCCCCCACCCCTATGTAGGTACATCAAGAAAACATAAGGTTGATAGAGTAACCAGAACCACATAAGGTCCAAGATTCGAACTAGGATATAGTATATGCATGCTTCCCTCATCCTAGAATGTATATGTTTCCCTCATATGGAACATGATTGTTTTCCTCATCTAGTATGTGCATATTTCCTCATCTGGTGTCTGGATATTCCCCATGTCCAGCATGTGCGTGTTTCCTTCCCTCATCTGTGTATGTTTCACTCATCTAGAATGTGCATGTTTCCCTCATCTAGAATGTGCATGTTTCCCCCATCTAGAATGTGGTTGATTCCCTAATCTGGTATGTGCATGTTTCCCTTATCTGGTATGTCCCACTTCCCTTATCTAGTATGTGAATGCTTCCGTCATCTGGTATGTACTCCTTCCCTCATTTAATATCTGTGTTTCCTTCACCTAGTATCTGCATGTTTACCTCATCTAGAATGAGCATGTTTCCCTCATCAGGGATGTGTTGCCTCCCGCATTTAGTATGTTCATGTTTCCTTCATATGGTATGTACTGCTTCCCTGATCTAATATGTGTATGTTTCCCTCATCTAGAATGTGCATGTTTTCCTCATCTTGAATGTACATATTCCGTCATATTGTATGTGCATGATTATCTAATCTAGTAGGTGCATGTTTTCCTCATCTGGTATGTATTGCTTTCAGCATCTTGTATATGTATGTTTCCCTCCTCTAGCATGTGCATGTTTCCCTCATCTAGCATATTTATATTTCTCTCTGGTTTGTGCCATTTCCCTCATCTAGAATGTATATGTTTCCCTCATCTTGAATGTGCATGTTTTCTTCATCTGGGATGTTCTGCTTCCCTCATGTAGTATGTGCATGTTTTCTTCATCTAGTATGTGCATGTTTCCCTCATGTAGAATGTGCATGTTTCCCTTATCTGGTATGTGCAGCCTCCCTCATCCAGTATGTGCATGTTTTCCTCATCTGGTATGTGTTCTTTCCCTCACCTAGTATGTGTATGTTCCGTCATCTTAAATGTGCATGTGTCCTTCATCTAGTATGTGTTACTTCACTCATCTGGTATGTGCATGTTTGCTTAATCAAGAATGTGCATCCTGTAATCATCAAGTATGTGCATGTTTCCCTAATCTAGTATGTGGAAATTCCCCAAATCCAGTATGTACATATTTCCCTCATGTAGTATATGCATGGTTCCCTCATCTGGCATGTATTGCTTCAGTCATAAAGTATGTGCATGTTTCCCTCATCTAGTATGTGTTGCTTCCCTCATCAAGTGTATGTATGTTTCACCCATCTAGTATGTGCATGTTTCCCACATCTCGTATGTGCCACTTCCATCATCTAGTATGTGCATGTTTCCCTCATCTGGTATGTACTCCTTCCCTCATCTGATATCTGTGTTTCCTTCATCCAGTATGAGCATAAGAAACAAGTATTCCAAGATCCAAGATTCTAGATAGGATATAGTATATGCATGATTCCCTCATCTGGTTGCCTCTCTCATCTAGTATGTGCATGTCTCCCTCATCAAGTATGTGCATGTATCCCTAAATTAGGATGTGCATGCTGCCTCATCTGGAATGTGCATGCTGCCCTCATCAAGTATGTGCTGCTTCCCTCTTCTACCATATGCATGTTTCCATTGCTTAGTATGTGTATGTTTCCATCCTCTAGAATGGGCATGCTTCCATCATCTAGTATGTTCATGCTTCCCTCATCTGGTATGTGATGCTTCTCACATCTAATATGTACATGTTTCCCTCATGATCCCCCACCTAGTATGTGCATGTTTCCCTCATCTGATATGTGTCTGCTTGTCTCATTTACAATGTATGTTTCTTTCATCTAGAATGTGCATGTTTGCCTCATCTTGAATGTTCATTCTGTCCTCATCTAATATGTGCATATTTCCTCAACTAGTATCTGGATATTCCACTCATCTAGTATATGCATGTTTCCCTCATCTGGTATGTGTTGCTTCCATTGTCTAGTATTTATATGTTTCCCTCATCTAGTATGTGCATGATTCCCTCATCTGGTATGTTACTGTTTCCCTTATCAAATATGTGCATGTTTCCTCATCTAGTGTCTGGATATTCCCCTCATCTAGTATGTGCATGTTCTTCATCTGGTACATACTCCTTCTCTCCTCTAATATGTGTATGTTGCCATCATCTAGAAGTTGCAAGTTTACCTCGCCTGGTATGTGTATGTTTCCCTCATCTAGAATGTGCATATTCCCCTCATCTAGTATGTGCATAAGTTCCTAATCTGGTATGTGCATGTTTCCCTCATATGGTATCTCCCACTTCCCTCATCTAGTATGTACATGTTTCCCTCATCTGATATGTACTCCTTCCATCATCTAATATAGCAGCAGAGAGGGTGAACAGACCATTTTGCTTGAGACATTATTTATGAAAAAATAAGCCTTTCTACGAAAAGGAAATCTTAAAGACAACAATAAAAACCACAACCTCTAACTGACCATGAGATTTCTCTAGGGTTAGCTTATCTCGTTACTTTATCTCTGACTCTTTGGGGTTTTTTTATGGTGTGTTTATTTTACGTGTTGGTCACTCAACGTTGGTCGTTCACCCCCTCTGCTGCTGTAAATTAACCAAAGATTTTATCCAGACCTATACGATATCTAGATCTTGGGTCATGTAAATTTATTGTTATAAATCCAAACGGAATAGCTTGTGCTTTTGAAAAGAAGTTTCTAAATTTAATCATATCCATATCCCCTGAACACCAAGTATAATAAATATTTTGTAAAGTATAATTATCTACTCCATTAAACACAATTAAGATATTGCAATTATCTCTGATCACTTTAGGAATTTGTGTGTATTTCTGAGTTAAATAAATAACGTCTGTATTTTTGTGACGGCCTCGCGAAAATATACGAGCTGGATTGGATTGTTTATCCAGCATTACATCATCATATACTACGAGATTATTGATACATCCATCAAGATCATCTATGGATGGAGCTTCATCGATATCGGTAATAAAATCAATAGCATCATTATCAGGACACGTCAGCGACTTTGCATTTTCATTAAAATCTTTAAGTACTTCGTAACATCGTTGATCATCTACAGATGGTGCTACTAAATATAATTTATCCCACTTGAGCCATCGCATTATCAGATTAAGTAATAACTGCGTTTTACCAGACCCAGATGGGCCAAGTATAATTGCTCTGATAGAATTTGGTAGCGCTGGATGATGCTTGACTGGCTCTTGTTTTCGTGTCGCTGAGAAGTCAATTATATCCATATAATAAATAATATGGATTTATATTGTGTTCGATGTAGAGCACCCACATCCACCACTGGATTAACGACAATAATAACAAAAAATAACAGGCGCGCACTTACAGGCAGGTGTGTGAAATGTGGTACAAAAAAATACAAATTTATTTCATTAAAGACAGGTGGAGATATCGCTGCTTCGTTAGGTAAATTACCAGGAGCTCCATGGGCAAAGTATCCTGGTGAGAAACAATTACCTGGATATAATTATTGTGGTCCTGGAACTCGTCTCGATATCCGACTCGATAACCAAGACCAACCAAAACCTGGAGAGTATCCAATAAATGCAATTGATCAAGCGTGTCACATTCATGATGTCGCGTATAAAAGTAAAGATTTACAACAACGACATCTCGCCGATATAAAATTAATTCATGCCATAAATAATATAAAAGATGAATCACTTCGAGAAAGATTAGCTGCTTTTCTGGAAAAGCTGGTATGAAAGGTAAAATAATGTTAGGGGCTGGTAATTAATCAATTGATTATTATCATAATAATGGAATCTGTTTATTATAGTCCAAGAGGATATTGGAGAGGTAAAGCAGCGATTAGTAAACTTGCTGAAGCAGCAAAAGCCTCACGTGATGTTGCTGCAGCGTGGTTAGCACGACAGGCAATATGTCAAATTTATCTACCACCAACTAAAAAAATTTAGTATGCACATTTTGATGTCAGTACCCCTAATGAAGTTCGTCAAGCAGACATTTTGTTTTTACCACACGATACCATTAAAACTGGCAGACGTCAATACACATACAGATACGCGCTAACCGTCGTTGACGTTGCGAGTAGATATAAAGAAGCAGAACCATTATCAACAAAGACAGCAACTGAAGTTGCATCTGCGTCTGAACGCATTTAACAACGTGGTGGTCTACGATGGCCACAACTGCTACAGGTTGATCCTGGCAAAGAATTTCTTGGTGCAGTATCATCGTTGACGAAGCGACATAAATCAGAAGAGGACACACTGAAATTCATCGTGATCAGGCAATTGTTGAACGATTTAATCGAACACTTGCTGAGGGGTTATTTGGATACCAATACGCAAAGGAAATATCCGCTGACTTTAAGTCCACGGAGAGATCTCGTGAATGGGTTGCAAGGTTACCGAGTGTGATAGCTGCGTTGAACAACAAAGTGACTCCTGCAACTTCTATGAAACCTTCTAATGCGATCACAAAAAAAATATATACCAATACAACGTAAATCTTCCTCTCAACCAGTACTAGGTAATGTTACCGTAAGATATTTATATGAACCTGGTGAACTTGAAGGAGGTAGAAAAAGAGCAACTGATCCTATCTGGAGTGTGACCACACACAAAATTTCTAGCGTGGTAAGGTCCACAGGTGGACCCGCAATCTACAGATTAGACTCAACTGCTCCTCAGCGTGATTTGTACGCGGACAATTACAAATAATTCCTACGGAAACACAATTACCACCGCGCTCACTTTTATAAACTTGCACCAGGGTGCCCAGCGCCCCGACGTCGATTACATTCAAGACAGGTCAGCATCACATTTTTGCGTGTGTGACCAAGACTACTATTAATTCTATCAACGGTAAATTGTCTTGGATTATTCTTTGAGTCCTGCCACAGCATATTACAGTTACAACTTGCACAATGATTATTCTGTTGTTGTTTTAGTGTTATAATAAATTCAGCATCAATATTAAAATCGCGATTATTTTTTTTTTTGTCACATTGCTTATAACTCGCTAATTTTTTATTGATATCGACAAAGTTGTCAGGAAGTTCTTCGGTTATTACGCAATCCATGATAACCCGGCCCAGTTGAGATATTCTTCTGACTCGAGACACTGCTAGATAAACTAAATTTGACTACTCAATACGATCATCGACAATCCAAATATTTGTATCAGTAATAGTTAATCCCTGTGACGAGTGAATCGTTATAGCGTATCCTAACGTCCACGGCGATTTATCCATACTCAACGCGCTCTCAACAACATCAACAACAACTAAAACAATATCATTTAACACAAGATTTTGTATTCCACCACCAGGAATCTCAACATCAACATTCTGTCGTCGAGTATCTGCTGGGCGATAACACAAAGGTACAGGTAGATTTGAAAATCTTTCGCGAAAAGTGTATCGCTAACTATTTTTCTACTTGCAACTATCAAATCAGCAGGTCTCCATAAAGTCCAAAAATCATTCATAGAAGTTTCTGGAATTATTTTACGCATTATCTCACACTGTATTTTATCTGGCTGTAGTCTTATTAACTTTTTAAACTCTTTTAGTGGTTTATCAATAGCTCTATGGTCATCAGTTATTTCTTCGTAATAATCTACAAATGTTTTCAGCCACTCATGTGGAGACGATCCAATGAAAGGTGGTGTTTGACCATGATCGCCACACATTATCACAGCAGTATTCTTCAATAACAGCCAATCAAGAAATATTTTTAATACCTCTAGCGACACCGTGCATATCTCGTCCCAGATAATAATTTTAGGAATGTATTTCTCACCCATCTGCGATGGAGTCCATGCGTCTCCGCACCATCTAAAGAAACTATGATATGTACATGATTTTACTCCTCGTTCTTTTATTTCCCTGGCGAGTTTATGTGTCGGTGTCAAAACAATCATATCAGAACAATTATTAAATAATTCAATCGCGCGTATTGTTTTACCTGAACCACCACACCCATTAAGATAAACGGTTTTATGTCTTGCCACAGGATCACATACAGATGGTGCGGATGACAATCCTGGTATTTGATTATTCTTGTAATATGTCTCCGCAATTTCAACGTCGGCAGATTCAGAATAACTAATTATATCTTCATGTTTTATTCTCCATTCGCCCCATGATGCATGATTGTTAATATGCAATTGTTTTAACGAATCCGCATATTTTTTATTTATCTAAAATGAATCTGTCGCGACTCTGACTGCATAACGAGGAAATATGTTTATCATCGATAATAAATTTATCGAAACGTACGCTAGCATCGAAGATCTTAAATGAGTAAACTGCGGTGACTCGCCATCAGTACATCTCACAATTGTACCTAATTTAGTTCCGTCTGATAAATAAGCATTACTTCGACTTATAAATGTGTTTTTCTCCATTGTATCAGCAATTATAAAATCAAGTTCAGCATCGTCCATGATTAATCTTGTACACGCTCGTTTATGATTATATGATCCTCCTTGCGTAAATTTACCGATTATTTTTCTGCCGAGATCTTTTGCAAATTTCTCATCACTTTCTCTCCTGCATTCACGTATATTATTAGAAATTTTAACAATATCATCGTCGTTAAGATTAGAAAAATCTCTTCTAGCATCATTAATATTAAATATATCCGGTTCTGGCAACCAAACTTGTTTCTGCATGCGGTATGATATAATTGCTTCACTCACGTTCAACGACACTAAAATTCCAGCATCAAGCATGTACTGTATTAGTACTATTGGAACCCAACGTCGCTCTGAAAAATGTCTTCCAAACCATGCATAAACAATCGGATGGAGATCCCTGTAAAACTCGAACGACTCTATATAGGCGAATCCGGTTAAGTCAAAATCTGGTAAAGGTCCGTTTATCGCAACTCTGGTCATCTCGTGTGCCGGATGACCAAATCTCTTAAAGTATTCAGAACATTCTCCGTATCCAAGAAAACTTCCAGGATGACATGCTACCATATCAACTGAGATAACGCCATTATAATCGTATTTAGTATTCCACAATCCACCGTGTCCGTATTCCACACAACTGTGTTGGACATCTTCAAGAAATTCCAATCGTGTCGGTTTCCATTAATTTTTCTCCTGAGCAGCGTGAGCAGCAATTGATGGAACGGTAAAACAGTTATTAAGTAATTGTCCAACCTTAATATCATCAGAGGTATATTTTAATGCAAGATTTTTCATTTCTTCGTGGAGAGATTCTGTACGATAAATATCACCATTAGACCGTACAAACTGATCATGAAAATCATATTCCGAACTTTGAAACAGCCAAACAGATACAGGGTCAATTTTACTGATATTTCTGATAAAATCAAATACATGACCATTATAAAATTTAACCGTTCTGTCTCGTGGAAATATTGTTACTGCCACAGTCCATGCATGTGCGTTATGATCAATAATATCTATCGAAGCTCCTCTTGATTCATATTTTGATTTGTACAAAATCTCTCCGGTTAACGTCTTCACTGTTATTGGGAATTTTAATTTCTTTCCCAGCTCAGCAACGTCGCTGATAGACGCTCCGGTATCTTTAACTGTTTCTGCCCACGTATTTATTTTTTTACGTCGTAAATCTGTTAAACCGTTTCCGCGTATTGCGTTTGTGAAGTGTTCTGTAACCCATTCAGCTACACAATTTACCCTTGATAATTTCATAGGTTTGAGATCCCAACGTTAGGTTTATTATTTAACGGATATATTGCGTACACAACCGCAGTCACAGGATAAGCTCGTTCGTAATATGGTTTGTCAATACCAGTAAGTATTCCTGGTCTGGAATTTTTACTAAGAACAATATTATTTCCTGACTGCATGTGGACAGAATCACGTTTGTCATGACTAATCCAAGTGTCATCGTCTGTCTTTACAATAAATTTTATTAAAATAAAATATCTCTGAACAAGATAGTCAATAATCTCTCTTCCTTATTTGTCATTCATCACATTAACAGTATTTTCAATTCTGAATGTCGACCACACATGAGCCGCACCTTAATCGCGAAATTCCTTTTTGGCTTCATGGATACGTTTTGTTATATCTTTATTCGTTAAAGCTAGATCTTGCATCGAAAAACTAAATTTATATTTCGGCAGTCTGTCAAGATCAAATCTAGCTCCAGAATGTTCATTGCGGATAATTCCTGCATTATTATAATTAAGACAAATATGTATTTAAATTGAATTTTAATCTCTTGTATATGATTCAAACAAAGAATCAATGCCATTGGCTTATGATCGGATATACTTCTCCTTGTAACAAAGCATGTGTAAACGAATTCTGCGGCTACCATATGCAGTGTGTTAGACAAGGCAGTTTAAGACCAAAACTGTGTGTGTGGTGTGGTGTTGGAGTCAGAGGAAAAACTCAACTGTGTGTGCAATGTGGTGGTAAAAAATACAGAGAGCTGAAACGTTATTACAATAAAAAAAATAACACATCTGAATCTCCTATAAAAACCGAAGAAGATTATCTCGCTAGATTTTCAAAATAATGATTTAGACAAATAATATTAGTATATAAATGAAGCAAAATGAGTTTGTAAAGCATCCAATCATCACCAATTATGAAGCATCTCGTGATGGTGTAATTAGGCACTGTAGATTAAAGAAACCAATTGGAAGTGTTATTAATACTGGATATTTTAAATTTAAAACCAGTGGAAATAAAAATTATTTCTCACATAGCTTCATCTACGAATGTTTTTATGGGGTCATTAAAGATAGACGTGTAATTGATCTCATCAGTGGTGATAAGCTTGATAACTCGCTTGATAACTTGCGAATTGTTACACAAAGTCAAAACTGTAAGTCCGGAAATTCTGGCGGCGCATGATACGCAAGGGCTGTTAAATCCACAAATACAGATGGTGAAGAAATTATATTTAAGTCAATTAATTCTGCTGGTAAATACTTTAACCTAGTATCACCTTCAGTAAAACGTGTGGCAGATAATATCACCAGATCTGCTTTTTCCAAAAGATTTGTACAAAATATCAGATTCCAGTATGTTAGTCTACCAGAACCTTCTTCATGAACCAATATCTCTTTCTTTCCTCTTTTTTGCTTTCATAGTTTGTTTTACGTGTTTCATCCAAGGTATGTTTTATGCAGGTGTTTTTTTTTCATGATGTAATGTTCCTATAGTATCAGATGATTAAGCGAGACAATTCCGTCAAGCACAACCTAGTAAATCTTGCAGTTGTCATACTTGTTGTAATGACAGCAATATACTGTTTGTTTTGGTCAAAATGGATCACACACTGTTTTGAGTAAGTATTGATATATCTTTCAAATTTAATAGTACACAAAACACATATCACATTCTCTGATTGTCCAAACTTCGACTGTAAAAACATTCCAATGAATTTAGTTATGCATGTTAAATCTCAACAGTATTGCAAATAAAAATAAGATGATAAAAATCATCTTTAGAAATACTTAGTATTTTTATTATTTTGTTGATTTTGTTCGAAAATCTTATTTTTTGTTGTTTTTTTGTTCAAAAATCTTGTTTTTTTTGCATGAAAAATGGCTAAAAAAAATCAATGAAAATTGGTCAGATTTGTAGCGCTGAGAGGGTCAAACCCACAGCGATTCTCTAATTGATTTTCATGCTTTTTCGATTTTGTAAAAAACTTTGGTCAAAATGTTCCTATTTTTTGCTAATATGAAGTGACTTTTGATCAAAATTTCTTATTTTTTATCAGTTTTTAGTAAGTCATTGTCAAATTTATCAAGAAATCATGAAAATCAATTAGAGAATCGCTGGGGGTTTGACCCTACAACAATTAAAAATTTTCAATAATTTCGTTGTTGTATAAATAATAATGCTGTATGTTACACAATGTGCACAATATTCTGTGTTTATGTAAAATCTCAACATTATGTTTGTGTAAAATCTCAATAATATTTATGTTTTCCACATTCTTATGAAACGCTTTTCGACTCAGCGGTGAATTGTATACATAAGGTTATTTTTAGAAATGATCATGGCATTGCGTGTTTGTATAACTTATCGATTATTTTAGTATCCTTGGCGACGTCTGATTAATACAGACTTTTAACTGTGGGTTTTGTGTATGTAGTTTCTAGTATTTGGAAACTGAAAATAAATTCACATTTTACAATAAATTGTGGTTTTATTAAGAAATCCACAATACATTTTACAATAAATTGTGATTTTATTAAGAAATCCACAATACATTTTACAATAAATTGTGATTTTATTCTGTATACTTGCGCTTTAACTATATAATAATATTTTCATATGTATACATATTGAAGTCCGGTGGCCGATTGCTAGCACGCTGGATTCTCGTACTCAAGGTCCGTGGTTCGATTCTCGTGACCGGCAAACTGTCGGGCGAAAGGCGATATTATGCCAAAATTTATTATTTAATGGGGCGTAGCCAGCCCTTCTGTGTATCAATAGAAAATTTGTACACTCTCCCACCATGTCACTTGGTGGGTGCAATTTTGCACTCCCTGGGTGATTATCATGGGGAGTGTGCAAAAATTTCTATTGAACGCAGAGAAGGCCCGTAGTATTGTCTTTAAGATAAGTTTATATGTAACTGTGCTGTCCTAGAGTTAAAGTTCTTAGAATTAAGTTTATATGTAACTGTGCTGTCCTAGAGTTAAAGTTCTTAGTATTAAGTTTATATGTAACTGTGCTGTCCTAGAGTTAAAGTTCTTAGAATTAAGTTTATATGTAACTGTGCTGTCCCTATAAATATATGTAAATACGTTACTGTAAATACTGTTACTGTAAATATGCTTGCTTGATTTAAGAGGTTACATGAAATCACAATGCCTAGACAGCCCTCTGAATTTCTAATATTTCGTTTCAATTAGGAATTCGCTGAGGGGGGGTGTGTTTATGCGTCTGCGTCCATAAGATAAGTTATATATAACCTCTGAGCCTGCTAGGATGTCCTTTGGCAACCTAGGGGTTTCACATGGGGTTAAACTGTGCTGTAAATATGCTTGCTGCAAATACGCTACTGTAATTAAGATTCTGTGTTTTGTGCTGTCCTTAATTAAGATATAATCATATGTATATAATCATATGTATATAATCATAATCATATGTATATAATCATAATCATATGTATATAATCATATGTATATAATCATAATCATATGTATATAATCATATGTATATAATCATAATAATATGTATATAATAATATGTATATAATCATAATAATATGTATATAATCATATGTATATAATCATCTTGAAACAGTCCTTAGGGACTATTATTTTTATTTTATTAATATTATTCTGATTTTATTTTTATATTAAACAAACACTATAATATAATGAATTCCGAAAATATTAATGTTATTATTTCTGCGATTAAAATATTGCAACATAACAGTATAAATATATCTGATAATCTTAATCCTGAAAAAATTCTGTCTGACTTTGAATCATTAGAACAACAGAAGTTAGAGAACAGGTACACTTTGCCCTCTGATTTTCATGAAGTTTATCCAGCAGGCAATGTTACAATCGCTGGCAACAGTTACAGATAATCAGGTAAAGCTGTTTGTACCTCTCTCAAATGCTATTGACAAAATTAAGTTAGAATTATCTCATGAATACGAACAGAAAAAGATTATGAACTTTCGTATAAGACAGTTAAGAGAGCATTGTGAAAATGAAAGTGAAGATGGAGTTAATGTGATAATGGCTAAACAAAATCCCTGGCAAAATTGAAGTATACAGGTTATTTACGTATAATAATATTTTATTCTGATAATTACGATTTACCTAGTAAAAAAAAATTATTCTGATCTGAGTTAGATTCGGATATTTTTTGTTTTTTTTGTTTTGCGATATAACGCTCTATGATCTCACATATAGATTAATACTTAAAATTTCATTTTGCAAATCCAAAATATGTCCTATTTGGTCTGTAAGTTTGAAATGTATTCTTTATAATAACGGATTATGTACATGTAGATAAACGGGGTTAATTGGTTCAGATACAATTAACCACCCGGGTGGCGCTTGAGGACTGAATGAATATAATATATACCCTTGCTCTGCAGTGCCACTTTTTGAAAGATCTACTTGATAGCTGCTATCACATACTAGATTGACTGCGATCGTTGATGTTATATTAACAATACTAGGCGAGATATGACGGCCTCCACTGTATGGATCATTATTGTGCTTAAGAATAACCGGTGGTGGGGCTATTTTTCTCCACGCTGCAAATGCTTTAGGGAAATATTCATTAATAAGATCGTCAGGTGATTTTTTTTATTTCAGCGTTATTGAAATCTGGTATTATAAATGTTCGTAAATCTTTTTCTGTTATTTTGTAATGATCAAGAAATAATTGCTAAAGTTTTGAAGTTGTGTAAGAACCTCCGACTTCAGTCGCAACATTTATAATACTTCGATTGGCGATGTATAAATCAAATAAGATCCCGTTTAAATGTTTTATTGTTTCAATTATCTGATTTTTTACACCATCGTCATAATGTTGTGATAATGAAATAAATAAACTTCTTAAATCATTAAGTGTTTTATCATATTCAGGCTTAAGAAGATCTAAAAACATTGTAAAATATTCTTCATCAACAATATCTCTATCAGTCTTCGTCCTGGCGTCTTTGATGGCATTAAATGCTGATCTAGTTATCTTGGGGATCCTTTTACCGTCAAAATCGGTAAAATAATAATTGCTGCTTGTATCATATTCAAATCCTATATAATACCATGTATCTTTATTTCGATATTCTGGATCTTTAATGAATCTTTTTTCCGTTGTGAGAAATTCATTTTTGGTTGGTTCTGGAATTCCATTTGACTTTTGCTTAACATCAGGCCATCCTAACACAGATCTGATCAAACTTTGATAAATATCTACAACATAATCAGGGGAATTTATTTCAATCACCGCTGATAATGTTGGTTCGTAAACAGTGATTGCTATTTTGGATTCCTTTCCTGTAATAGATTTAATTCTGCGTTGGAACTCATCATTAATCTGTTCTATTTGATAACTGCCCGTTGAAATTCCAACAACTTGCCAATCAGGAGTTCCATCAGGTTTATTCTTATTCGCAAATATAAGTGAATTGTTTGCTGGTAGTCCACCAAACAATTTTGACCTGATATTTGGCCAGCTATTATAAACTCGTAATTGTGCTAATGCTATTTCACTTGCTGGAATTGCAGTTGGAAAGTTAACGCTAAATTCAGGATTGGTCGAACTCAGTGATATCATAGTAGTTTTTGACGGCGTTGTATTAGTGACGATCTGTTGTAATAGTTCTAACGCTGAAATTTATTTAAAATACTCCGTTATTTAATTATTATTTTAATAGAACACAATGCGTTCTCTCGGCAATTCAATCTTCCACTTTATCACAAGTTACTTTATCACTAGAATCGCTAGAGAACGCGTTGCGTTCCATTCTAAATGCTTCATCATAGGTTTTCATTATCGTTGCGAACTCCTCATCAGATATTTTACCATTGCTGAGGTACGCAGAAATATATGATGATAGTTTAGAATAAGATGTTGTTGCTGTGTGTAGTTTTATTATGTAATCGTGTAATTTATCATTTGTACACGTAGATATCTTCTTAGCGATAATACTGAGAATGCCTGCGATAATCGTTGAAGTTGAAACGACAATTGTTACAACTGCAGGTGCTGTCATTGTTATTGTTGATAATAATAATCCGGTTCCAGCAAATACAGCGGAAACTGAGTAAACAATTATATCAATAACAACCATACGTCTGCGATATATTTTTACTTTTACTGTATAATTGTTTGACACTCACATACTTGAGCGTATCTGTGACGTTGAACGTCGATAAGTGACTCCGTCACTTGATTCATTATACAATGACAACGTCATTTAATTAAGTAATTAAACAGTTTCAGCTATGAATTCCAGACACCACCAGTAACGTCTCGGGGGCATTTCCATTGATGTCAACGTAAACGTTTCTTTGATATCCTTGGTTAGCATCACCAGTAGAGGATTATAATATACATTCGGTGATGATGAAGTGGCCACAGTAATTTCCAAACCATACACAGATAGCCTGTATAACCCAGTTCTGCAGTATGTTCGAGAGTGTTATCGCGCGGTGTCCATGTTGATGATCCTGATGCTACTGTGTACACGATATTTTTAATTTGTCCATGTGGAATTTTAATCAGATTAGTTTTTTGAACAATATTAGGTATTCCGTTAATAATATCATTTAGTTTTATGTTGATGTCAGAGAGTTTGATATCTACAACCGCTGGACTTCCAAAAAAATCATTAATAGATCTGTTTATGTTTCTACGAAAATTTAAGAACGTTTGTACGTGATTAGTAAAATTAGCATTGAGTGTAGTCATTTCATTATTGATTGTAGCTAACGAAGTTGTCATAGGAATTTCCTTATCGTCTACATTCTTCTTCGTTGCAGCTCGAAATCTGATTCTGGTGTTCTAAGATTATTAATACCATTATTATTCATATTGAGAAATGCACGCATTATACCACCATTGATTAATACGTACTTAGATTCTTGATCATCGACGTATTTTTTTGTTGCTGCATCTGTATCTGCGGCTGGGTTTCCAAGGTCTATAATTTTATTTCGGTTCATAATAATGTTACCCGTGAATGAATAATCATTGATAAAATCGTTAATTGACTTACCGGAATCTTGTATTTTACCTTGATCAGCAAAAGTAACGATATTATTAATAACCATGGTGGGAATTCGTATAAGAACATCTAACAGTTGTATATTACTCGTTTTTAATCGTCCTTGTTTATCCTGAAAAACAACGACTTCATTTTGATCCACACTTATGATATTTAATAAATCATCGATTTCATTTCTGAGCTGATCAAGAGTTGTGTATTTAGATAAATCGACTTGCTGCTGAGCTTTGCGAGAAGATCTTCCATAAATATCTACCATTATATTTACTGATATCTGTTTAAGTGTGACAACGTGGTATATTCATGCACGACTTTATGAGGTGGTGTTGTTGATTTTGATACAGTATCAAGTACAGCGAGTACTTCTTGACCACATATTGGCGGATCCGTTATTTTTTGTGTTGGTAATGTTGAATACCAGATCTTAGAACACATCGAATTCTTACTTTGCATAGCAGTACTTACTGTGCTAACATATTTTAAAAATTCTTTTGGTGGTGCCAGTCCATATGAATCAAATAATTCCATGTGGATCAATTGCATATGCCACCCAATGAGTGCCTGGGCCAGAGTTTTTATCGAGATTAATAATACCAGTTTCATGTTGCATTGCAACGGTAGGTAATTGATCACGCATAAAAACTCCTCTAAAGTTTTTTATATTCAGTTGCTTAGCAGCATTAAGTAAATCAAAATTAGACATAGGAAGAATCATCAAATTCGATGACGAAGTCACCGGGGCAGTCTTAGACCTTATCTGTACCATGAATATGGGGTCCCTGGCAATCTTAGACCGCGACCATATACTGGGCCTGATAATCTTAGATGGCTCGGCTGTGGTACGTTTGGTGCTCTTAGACGTCTTCCATGTTTTTTTGCCAGTGATCTTTTTTTTAAGTTTTCTGCGTGCATAATTCCTTGACCTGTTGCTTTCTTTAATGCCATTCCGGCAGCGGTTCCAACAGCGCCTAATGCAGCTGCTTTTGCAACAGCTGGGGCTGCAGCAGCTATTATTGCTGGTAACGCGGCAAGAAGTGGAAATATGCCACCTGTTTTAACGATGTCTTTAATAACACTTGCAGAAAGATTAAGTTTTATATCTTTATTTAATTTTTATGCTTCATTGAAATGCTTATGCTGGCGTTCTGATAATGATAGCTTATTTGGACCACTTGCGATTTGTCCTCGCTTTAGCGATATTTTTGCCGCACAGTTATTTTTTGATGATGATTGTAGCTTTTTAATCTGACCAGGAGTCAGACTGACATTAACTAGATATGACATTTATAATTATTAAGAGTGATCTAATTATATGTTTTCTACTGGGGCATCAATAACTCTCATTCGTCCACCAACACCTTCAAGTAACATTGATTTATCGCTGAGTATAACAGCGACAGCTCTGTAATTAGCAATAGCTCCTCGGTTTACGTGAGCTCGAAAATTTATATCAACGACAGATTGTCTGAACAAATCTAAATGTTCCAGCGAAAAGTAATAAATCGGATATAATGTTGTAAAATCTAGCTGTAATATTTGTAAACCAGTATCAATATTCTGATCATGTCCCATGAATGTCATTAATCGATGATATGCATGTGCAACATGATTATTTTCAAAATTTAGCAACACTTCTTCAGAAGGTTCTTGATGTCCATTTATCCTCAAAAGAAACTTCACTAACCCCAAGCGTGTCAAATATCATATTACTTTCTGTTTGATCATTTACTCATAAATTATTCTGAAGCGCAATAAATATATGCCGTGGTGCAGAAACACCTTGCTGTGATGCTATTTGCCAAGTAAATAAACCATTAACATTACTCTGCACAGCATCTGTGGTCATTGTCAACCATGATAACATTGATTTACCACCTTGGCTCATAAAAGAAAGTAAATGTTCTTCTTCAGGTATTGTTGGAGTCATTACTGGCATCCATAAAGAAAGTTTTGTTAAATTTACTACACCAGCATTACCAACGGGTCGCCATATTGCATCATTGTCGGTAGCCTTTCGCACAAGTGCAATTGTGTGTTTAGCTCCAAAAATGACTTTTCTAACATTTCTACAGAATCCAAAGATATGTGATAGTGGAATGGCACATGAAAATCTTCTACTTCCACCGATTAACATTGCTCGACGTGATCTAAATCCTAAGTTAAAATCTGGATCAACATTAATAATTATATTTTGCACATCAGCGCTGGCGTTTCCAGCATGGTTTTGTGGGCATCCTATATCATACTGTCGATACTAAGCGTGGTTAGAAGTATCCTTAACAAACATCATTGATGGTCCAGCTGATCTTGAATAATCATCACTATATCGCGCAAGACCAAGTATTGTCGTGGCAACATCGACGTTTTCATGACAGATCTCAATCTCTCGTGAATCAATGATATATGCTGCACTTTTAAATAATGCCATGATGCCATTATTAACAAAACCAACACTAAAATCAGCTGCGTATGCTCCTGGCGGTGCAAGAGTATTATCTGAAATTTCACCTTCAACCTCAATAAATGCCTCAGCGGGTAAGAAATATCTGCTTGTATCCTGAACCTGTAGTAGTGCATCATAAGAATAATATTGATAATCGCGCACAGATTCATCTTTTAAAACTGGTGCGTCCATGTCAAACGCGGGATCAGATATACGCTTGAACATATTTATTATTATCGTCTTCATCTAACACAAAGACCGCTTCCTGCTATCAGACTAGCGGTTATATTTTTTTCTTTTTCTAACCCAACATTAGTGTTGGTAGCCAACTCTGCTAGTTTTTGATTAGCAGCCTGATTTATTATTTTGCTAACATTTGCGGGCATCACTTCAGTGCTGGGTAATTTTACTGGCTGAGGTTTTCATCGTATTAATTGCGCTAGTCTATCCTTGATTGCTGAGAATGCTTTGCTAGCAACATCACCAACAGCGCCAATACTTTTTTCACGAACAACATCAATAGCTTTCATTCCTAGTTGCTTTGCAAGCGGTATTGCTTTTGGGGCTATCCTTCTAAATAGACCTTGAACAACATCACCTAGTCCATCTCCTTAGGTCGTTTTGTATACTGGTAATCGTGAATTTATTACCCTGACCATGGTTGGTCTATGAGTATTGTGTATGATCATATTATTATTAAGTGATTTTATCACTAATTGCATCTAATTACATAATCAGTCACTATGATAATCGTCACTAATTTCATTAATGAGAGACCGATACACATTAATATCCATAACACCACCTGTAAATAATTGTTGACAAATATCAGCTGCTTCATTAATAATTTCTGGGGAATTATTACCAGCTCGTTTTCCTCCAATGAGAATTTCTAGTCGATCAACATCAGCAAGGACGTTATTGGGACAAGTAATAAGGCCACTCCCTAAACCACTTCCAGTTGCGCCAGGATCTTGATATTCTTCCTCTGTTATTTTGACTGGTCGTCGTGTTGATTTCAATTGTTTCATTATTTCTTGCCATTGTTGTTCTCGTTGTTGTAGCACTTGTTGTAGTCGTTGTGATCATTGTGGTGGTGGTAATTCAAATTGTTGTGGTAGTGGTGGTAGTAATCGTGGTGATTGTTGTGGTTGTGGATAATTACGAAGTAATTGTGGAAATTGTTGAACTTGTTCTGCAAGTGTTTTTACTGGTTTCTATAATTCAAATTGTTTAGCTCTTCTATATGTCTATGTACAATCTCATCAAATCTATTAAAATTAATAATATCTTCATTAGATCTAATTTCTGGAATACCAGTAGCGATGCGATATACATTCTTGATCCAATCAGCATGTTTTAGAGATTTAACATTTTCTGGTTTTACATATTTTTGTCTTTCATCATATCCAAACGCGGTAATATCAAGTAATTGCTTTGGGTCCTTGATAGCAGCAATACCTTCAGGTGCAAATTTATCAATTATCTTAATTCTGGTTCTTGGTTTAGGTTGTGGTTGTGGTGGTGGTTGTTGTTGTGGTTGAGCCCCAGGTTGAGCTGCTTGAATACGGCCAGCAATATCAACAGGTAATGTTTCAAGAGCTCTTTGTGTTGCCTCAGTCGCTGTAACAATTTTCTTTGTTGGTTCGACAATCGGTTTAAATAATTGTTCTGCACCTTCTGCAAATTCCACCTGAGACTCCTGACGAGCTTGTAGCTGTTGTTTGACTAAATCACGGACGGTGAATATTTTTTGATTGCCTCTAGTCGCTCTCGAGCTAATCTAGCTGAGTGTGGTTCTCCAATCATTATTGATAATATTTATAATGGCTGTTTAATTTACAGCAGCAGAGGGGGTGAACGACCAACGTTGAGTGACCGGCGAGTAAACGAAACACACCATAAAAAAACCCCAAAGAGTCAGAGATAAAGTAACGAGATAAGCTAACCCAATTAGAGAAATCTCATGGTCAGTTAGAGGTTGTGGTTTAACGTTATTGACCTTTAAGATTTCCTTTTCATAGGAAGGCTTATTTTTCATAAATAAGGTCTCAAGCAAAATGGTCTGTTCACCCCCTCTGCTGCTAGCTGGCTTTAGTTCTTGCAGGAATCGCATTTCAGTCCCATATTTCCTCCTGAACAGAGTATGTCTCCTGCAGGAATGTGCATTGAAACCATTTCAACAGGGACTTCAATTTTTACAAGAAAACCATCTCTCAGCCTAAAAATTCCTTCACCTGCTGAACAGAAATGAAACACAGAACAAATTTAAATTTAATATGACACTGATCATGCACTGTAATTGCCCACAGAGGATAATTAGTCTTGTCAAATACTCTAAATATAGTGTTAACCACGTAACTAACATGATACACAGTTCTTGTCCTAATGAACATGCAAATGAAAGTGTTAAAAAACATGAAAATTGATCAGTCCATTAGTCAGTCAATTATAGAATTAGATATTAGCATGTAAAATATTGGACTTAAGCGAGAAGGTCAGAGGAAATAAAAAGTAATCATAATGATGAAAACTAATTTTTAAGAACATTTTCACTTAGCCAAAGAAAATTTATACTGAAATAAATAACAGCATTCATTATTTTATGTTTAGATGGCATGACTTATGCTAATCTTTAATATTCACAAGATGAGACAAGTTACTGGTACAATAGACACTGATGAGAAGGTCTAATAATGGTTTGTAATATATATGTAGCTATGTTTTTTAGATAATATATACCACTTTAACTATGGAAAGGGACACTCTTATTATTGATCACATGGTTTGTTTGCACTCATGATCGAGATGGTCACCCTTCCAGATTCCACCCTCAGTTGTTAGCAACCAGTAGTAATCCTTCAGAGAATCCTCAGTAAAGCATCAATTGTTAAAAGTTGTATGTATTTTGGGCCAGATGTCCATAAGGAATAAGGGCTTACTATAAATGTGTGGGGGCATGTAAAATGACTGAAGGGCACATTGGTGCTAATACAGTATAATACATTCTTAGTTTTTCCTCTTTCAGTATTGAAGCTGCTGTGCAAGAAGTTGCTAAAGTAAGTATTATATACTATGTAGGATGGCATACCATATTCTCATGGTACTTAAAAAGAATTGAATCACAAATAGAAGACAATAATTTTCCTTCTAATGAAAGTTGCCTTGTTTATTTATCATTTTTCTCCAGTCCTGTATTCAGCAAATATTGTAAATAATGTCAATTTTCCAATAAACACCATCCACTGGAACAGGATTTTCATATTCTTGTAGCAAATAATGCAACATCTTAAATCTTTATAATTTTATTAATGTATACAATTATATAATTCAGTTGCTCACAGAAGTGATAATGCATACATCTCAAAACATATTCTCTCTCAGTAGCATACATGCCAACCATTACACTATTTTTCACCAAATTACACTTTCCGCTAAACTATATATGGATTACGCTTTTCTGCTACATGGAAAATAAAATATAAATAAAAAAAAATTGTTTTTGTCATTTTTATTATTATCTCTTCAATTTCACTCATAAAAATTTGAAAATATTCTTAAAAAGTGACTGCTGTAAGAGTAGCAATAGATCACTTTCCTTATTTGTTATTTATAGCAATGGTATATGACGCCTTTCCAATTCTAAGAAAACGGACAGGTTCATCAAAAGTGAACTTTGCTTAACAGATTTATTTTATTGATATGCTAGTTAGTCAGTGAACCAGTCTTCATTTTTTTAAAAAAATGGTGCTAGATGTTAAGTGAAATGCTTTATGGTGTGAGTTGTGGATGTTATATGATGGAAAATATTAGAGCAGATGGATCTTTTCAAACTTCAAAACATGTCAGATCAGAAAATGGACAAATCAACTCTGCTTTACAAACTTTTAAAGAAGAATATGAGAGTTATGTAATACAGCACTCTAAGCACCTCACTATGATCATTGAGGAGTTCCAGCTCACAATCATTCAGCAAAAGTTACACATGTAGACTAGTTGGAGTGCTGAATATAAATTATTTGTCAGTATATTTTGTGCTTGTATTCTGGTTCTAATCCATATGGATTTTTGTTACAAAAATTTCTACGAAATCAGGTTAGTAGTAAAATCTATCTTTTACGTACATGCTGTAATACAGGCATGTAATACATAGATTATACTTATTACGCCCAAATTACACTTTTTTGCCACTTATAATAGCAATAATTATGCTTATACCTCTGGGGGGGGGTAGCGTGTATGCAGTAATCAAATTTTAATTTATAGCAAATCCACTACATTTCTCTTTATTTACAAGAATCAGTTTGTTTTCAATTAAAAAGCACCTCATGATCGGCAACTTTAAATTCTTTGACTTCTGCTCTCATGTACATTGCTATTGGTTTTGTCACAAACACTTGCTTTTCTGTAGACTGTTGTGATTTTTAATTTTGTTCATCATTTATATACAGAAATGAAGATTTTCTTTGCAAAATTTCATCCTCATTTTGGCTTACATCTGATGGTTTTACTTGTCCTTTTTTTATGGACATGTTATGAATAGATTCTGTACTTTAAAGGCAGATATGATCTATTCTTGAAACATTGTTATTCCATTTTTACTCCCTTAGTTCCCTCATTAAGTATAAAATTTATTTACCAATTATTTATTCATTGCAGATTGTCTTTTAATGTAATAATTAATATGAATTACTGGCATAATTTCAGTTATATATTTTGGCACATAATTAATTATATCAGTAGGTACAGTTATATATGATTGCGAAATTCAGGGATGGTTTCAGTACAAGGACCCTTAAGTAGGGCATGATTTGGCTTATGGTATGAGATATAGGCAGATTATAAATGGATAAAAAAGGGGAAAGTAAATCTCTGATAACTTCATTTCCAGAAAAGGAGACATTGTTAACAGATTTTGTTATTAGTTGAGATGAAACACTTCTTCATAATAAAACTACTGCTATAAATGACCTACAGATGGTGCAGTGATGTATTAGAATAGAAATAGTTATACCGTGAAGTTAAGGAACCTGCAAAAAAGGGACATACTTTGTATCTTCCTGTACTAATACTCATTAAACATCCTGCCATTTACATCTCAAATTTAATATTTATCTGCTGCTGGTCTTTTAAGAAAGATTCAGATAAATGGCTGCATTGTTAATATCATTTTCTCAACCATGTTCAGTGATTATAGGAATCTTGAACATTATATATTGATAATACAATGTTATTTGTCCGCAAACTTTGTAAGCAAAACATGGTATTATCTGATGCTGCCAGACTTTGCATGTGTATATGTGTGTATGAATGCTTAGAGTCTCTCTGAGGTAGATGCTCTCGTGATTTTTGATGCATCTTATGGTGACTTTTTAAACCATTGTCTTAGTATATATACTGTTCCACTCCTTGAAGGCAGGGCTGGGGGAGGGAGGTTGGGAATGAGGGAAAGGGCAATGGAATAATTAAGAAAAGCAGGTTAACTTTAGGATTCTTGTGTTGTGAGTTGAATCATTTCTTTCTGCAAAAGAACCGCTCCGGTGGCCTAGTGGTTAGAGTGTCCACCTCGGATGCGGGAGGTCGCGGGTTCGAACCCCAGCTGAGTCATACCAAAGACTTCAAAAAATGGTACTAATGGCTGCCTTGCTTGGTGCTCAGCATTAAGATGTTAGTGTTAGGACTGGTCGGCCTGGTGTCAGGATAATGTGACTGGGTGGGACATCATGCCACATGTCTGCGGCATGATGCCCCAGTGCTAGACATCACTATAAACTTTCACACTGCAGACATCATAGCGATATGACTGAAAAATTGTTAAAGCTACATTAAAAATCTGAATCACACACACACACACTCTTTGCAAAAGACAATGTTCACATCAGCAGTTAATGCCTATCAGGCTCAAAGATAACATTCACATGCCAGCTTGGATACAACTAAACATTCTAACATTTGATTGGTTAATATCAGGTCACTAACCAGTCAGAAAGAGGCATCAAGGTGAAAGAGAGGAAGTTGCAAGTGAAGGATAATATGAGTTTTATGGAAATCATCTTCCCTCATTTTATGTAGTGGTGTGTGCTTTGTTGGCCCTCTCTCCCTTCCCAGGAAAGGACTGTTGGTTACCTTCTCATACAATGCTAGCTAGAGAAATAATGCAGCGTCTTTGTGTCCAGACAACACCCAGACTAATATCTTAATGGAATTGATGATGAGAATATTGATGGAGGAAGCAACAGTGCTGCTGATTTCATTAGAAGCATTTTTGCCCCCGTCATCATATTTGTCTAATGAGGCCAAGAGAGTGTCCTCCCAGTGTTTGTTGAACATAATAGCAGAAGTGTTCTGCCATGGACATGCCATTGCACCATAGACACATAAATATCATAGATGGCGCATTAAAATTCCTACAGGTGGGTCATTGGGTGCATACATATTTAGTTAGGAATGAACCAGCAATCACAGCAAAGAACTTTGATTTCAAATAATGCATCGGTTGGTTACTGATAAACATTTGTGTTACAGTGCTTTTCATTTTGATGCAACCTTAGCTCTAATATTGTAAGCCGTCAATTTATTGCTTACATTTTCTTGGAATTGCTTGATTAGTAATACTTCAATCATAGTAATGACATCAAGAAATTCAAAGCTGCAGATGATTCTAAGCTTTTTTTGGGCCCTTACAACCAAAGCAAATGAAATCAGTTGAAGACAGATAACATAGCCAGTAGTAGTAATAAGATGCTGGTCAGTCAGGCTAGAACAAATGAGAGTAGCAGTGAGAGTAAATAAGATCAAAGGAGAATTTGCCATGATAGATGATTGAAAGATTTTCAATGGTTGGCATATGATTTCAGAAAAAAATCATGATGTGTCTCTATATAGAGAATAAAAAGCAGAATTCTATGACTGAACATAACTAATTTTGAACATGTATACTGACCCAGCCTGCAGTAAATGACCACAAGGCTGCTGTTACTACTGATTCTATGGTCAGGGAATTTCATAAACCAGTGAATAAAGTTGCCAGTGAAAAGAGGCCAGCATTCTACCTGCAATGAAAAAGTTGTATTTTGGATAGCCAAAGAGGGCATTTCTATTGCTAAACAGACTGCTCGAGTGACCTCAGTGGTTACAACATATTCACTTAGGATGCAGGAGGTTGTGGATTCGAATGGTTGTCCTGGTGTCATGATAATGTTACTAGGTGGGACTTGATGCTACATACCCATGGCATGATGCCCAAGTGCTAGACATGACCATTAACTGCAACACTGCAGACATTGTAGCAGTGTTACTGAAAAACTGTTAAAGCTATGTTAAAAAAATCCAAATATTACCAAACAGCCAAATATGAGAGTTTGGTGAAGATGCTCAAGGAGCTAGATGGTCCGAATGTTACAGGGTTGAAAACTGGGAAACATATTAGTTATTCAATATTAGTTATTCAGATAAGTTAAAAGTATAATAGTAAATGAAACCTAACACAGTATACAGGTACATACTCTTATTTGTTTTTACTATCACATGTACTTCAACAGGTAAAAATATATGCAAAAATGACAGTTGTTTTGTTGACCTCATTTTTTTAAAAATCACCCCCCTTTTTTTACACACAATGGCCCCATTGGGGTCATTTCTTGGCAGAACACTGTAGTAGCTTGGAGCATACAGGAGAGTGTACTCCCTTAGGTAGGTAGCCCAGTCGGCATAAGTTCACCTATATGTTTGAGCATGGTCTTCTGGCCTGTAAGAAAGGATTCATGTGATTTGATTCTGATTTGGCTGATGTGTGTTTCCAGCCATACTTGCAGCATGTGGCCATACTTCATTTTATGCCTTCCTACCAGCCTGGCGATAGGAAATATGTTTTCTCAGTGGAATATACTGCATACCTGCAGTCGTTTCATCATATGCAGAACCTTATGGGGAGTAAGATAACTGGTCATTGTGTTTTGTTGGCTAACCTGCTTTCCATTTGACTGCTGAGCCATCCTGCCAGTCTGCATTCCAGCTGTCCTTAAGGCCTTCTATACATACAGCCTTCCTTGTTTCAGACCATTTGGAACATGTATCAGTTGCCGTACCTCTGGTTGGCGTGACAATTATTGGTTTATATAGTTGGGAAATACCATCCTACATTTAAGGACAATACTATGACCATTTCCATTTCACCAAGTAAGTTGTACATAGATATGGAAGCATTGTCAGATGATATGGACAAAACACCTTCTCCAGGCCCCCTGCTCCCTGCCCCCATCCCCAGTGATGGTGGGGCAGAGAAAACCCAGATCTGATGAGCCATGCTGATCCCACCATGGAAGGATGGAATTTGGTTTCAGGGCTGCAGCAGAAAAAATATATAGAATCTTAACTCCACCTCTCCCATCTACAAGCCACAACTACAAAGTTAGGGCTTTCAGTAGATGTTGAGGATAAGAGAGAAAATCAAGCATTTCATTTTCTTCTGGAGTTGGTGAAATATTGGCAACATTGCTGGCCATGTTTTGGACAGGATCCATGACCTTGGAATTCATTAGCTTTCCTTTTGGAGATTGGGTTACCAGTATCATATAACACACTCTGGTACCATGCACACTCAAGATACATACAGTATGTACATTCTGAGTGTTGATAGGAATATTGTGGCAGTACACATGTCAAATCTGTTATTCTGTAAAGTTGATAGAAGAGTATTTTAGGTGATTTTAAAACTAGTGCAGAAATTGGTCATGACATCATCAATGCTAGACTTGGTGCATTTGGTGATTTTTTACACAGTTGAATAGCATGAAATGAGCATGCATGGCAGTTTATTTTCCACTTAGCCAAAGTAATCAATAGGACAGCTTACCACTAAGTGGCAAATGTCCTTATAACTTTGTTGAATCTTGATTTTATATGATGGGATATGTTTCTACATTTGTCATCACTGAAGACACATCACTTCTTGGATGTGTGATTATTGCCCATAGGCTCACTGCTGCTGTTTGTGGTTGTACAGAAGATGTATGAAAGCAGTTGGTGTAAGATGTGACCCTCCAGATCTCCTTGACTACTCACCTACTCAGCAGTCTCAACCACAAGGGAGGCTGGAGGATAATCAGCAATATCCTTCTTAGCATCAGCAATCTTGACTTCAGCAAGGTTTCAGATGGCAGCAGACATTTCAGCCTTGGAAGCAATTTAATAAAGACAAAGGAAGCAGAATTTCATTTTCCTATATCCTCCAACAATTCACAATGATTCATTAACATCAGTGCACATAGTGAGTCTCCAATTTGGTGCCAGACTTAAGTCTTGCTTGAATCAACCTTTTTCCTGACATGCAATGGGTAATCCAATAGTTTTGGAATGGTTTCTCATTTTGTCTATCCAGCTCCCTCCCCCAATGTGTTCACCATAAATGATGGAGATTGTAACAGATCCCATGGAGGAGGTGGTTTTATTATAGGAAATTGCATTTTTACTGTACGAATGGATGGTGGAGAGAGTACATACCTTTTTTTGTTATTGAATCAGTTGAGTGATATTTTTGTGCAGGTCTGCAGACCATGACATTTGATACAAGATCACTCTTACCTTCATTGTGACCACTCCTTAATAGGTAATTAATTTAACTGCATATTTTATGTAATATATATTTAGTGATGGTTTTTCACAATATCATGAGTCTTGCTTTAGCATAATCACATTCAGAATCTACCTTGTGGTATAAATGTGGAAGGCCAGTGCCTTACAATTCTTAATAAGAGGTTCTGTGGTCAAGCCAAATAAAATTTATCTTCACAGTTATTTTGACTTAATGTGATCATCCACCGTTCTCACTCGGTATCTCTGGTTTTAGTCAATGCAGAAATCATCAAGGCATGTTTTTTCTTTTACAAGTCTTTTATTGTTAAAACAGATTTTCTGTTCATTAAATAAACAACTCTTAAAATGCTTCTTGTATTTTCTAGTGTAATTGATGCTTGACATCAAAATATTTTGTTTTATGGTTTTTATTTCAACCTTCTCAATTTAACTGCATCTTCACTCATGTCAAATGTGAGTTCCAGAGAAAACAGTTTTTGTGAGTAAATATTTATTTTTGTGCATCTTTTCAGGCACAGTTCAAACCTGGTTTGATTGGGTAAACCCTGATTTCAGTTTTGAAGTTTTTCTGAATCACCAAAGCATGAGTTCATCTTACTTAATGAGATGGACTAAAATTTTAAGGATTCTAAGGATTTTGTGAGCAAATGCTGCAGACTAATATCGTAGTTCGTAAAAGTTAATTTTAGTTCTTGGTTAGTCCATTTCAGATAATAATAATTATAAATGTCAGGAGTGTTTCAATCATCTTCCCATACTTTTCTGGGTAAAATTGTAATAAAAATTTCTCCTTATTTTCATTCAATACCACAGATTTAGTGAGTACATAGATAAGGATGTTTTAATTCTTTTGTTTTTAGATTTATGCAATAGCTGTTCTTCATAAATTGTCATCAGATGTTGTCAGAATCAATTTTCATTGTGAACTCCAAAGTAAGAGGAGGACTACTGTATTCATTTCATTCTAGGCTCGACCACCTGGTATCTACAAACAAGATTACTTGGATGAGTTATTCTCACGCTATGGAGACAAGGATGACACTCCACCAGCCCCACATCTCCCAGATTGGTGTGATGGTAAGGTTCATCATTAGTGGGCCCCTCACTTTTGTACAGGTCAGAAGGGTAAAGTAAGGAATGTCAAAAGTTGTAAGAAATTCTTTTTTTTATTTTGAAAAATTTAACTTGAGATGTGAGTCATGGTAAATGTCTGCATTTTTTTGTTAACTTTTGACACCCATCCATCCATCTGCATTCTTCTCCCCTCTGGGAAGATATTCTGTATTCTAACCTCTACTGTAATCTACTCAACCATGTGTTATGTATATTTAATTTGTATTGTTTGTTGGCTTTTCTCAATGATTAAATCTGTATTTTGTAATTGACCCTGAGTCTAAAATTAAGTTTATGGTATACCTGACCAGTAACATTTATTTTGTAAACAACATAATAGATAGCAAATATTTCTCTATCATTATAGATTAAATATTCAGATAATTATTAATGGAGGTAAACATGTTTATTTGAATCTGTGTCTAGGACATCAGTTTTCCACTTAGAAATTCCTGAACTTGTTGACATCTTTGAATATTTTGCAGAAACTGACATACATCCTGGCTCTATTTATTTTGTCTTAGCTTTTTATATCAATGTTGTTTACTTGAAAAATTACTCATTCCTACCTTAACATCCAAAGTTGAACCGGTCTTATTGTTGTGTTCAGTTTTAAATTTGGGTGGATTTATTTATTAAAATTATTCACTAGAATTATGAAGCGCTCAGTAATACTTCTCAAAATCATTTGCTTGGAAATATAGTGAATTCAGACAAGGACAGTTTAGATTATTTTATTATGATACATCAAAGGACTGTTAAGACATCACCACATACCAGGCTATTGGCACTTCAGCACATTCGAGACTACATGCACAGCAACCTATTCAGTATTGGAATTTATTTGGAATACCACTGGAATTCAGTTGGAACTTCATACATTTGGATTTGTGATAGAACCTTTAGGACTGTTTGGGATTTAATTCACAATATTGTAAGTTATTTTAAAAGAATTTTCTTTGTATTCTAGGGAAGGAAATTATTTGTTGAATTTTACAAAACTTGTTGGTTTTTGCTCTTCTCTGTTACTTAATTTAAGACCATAGATATGTCATACTTGTTAAATATCATACTAAATATAATCATTCTCTTGCAAATGGTTTAGACAGATGATGCAGAATTCCCAGTGTTTGCAATTTGCTCCTGCAGGTTTTTATCATGATGGTCTAATTGTGTGCATTTTGTTGGAAATATACCTGTTTATTTTTTCCACCTTTTTAAAGACAATTCAGCCCAACATTATCCCTGCTTTTTCACAGAAGTTAAATGGAAAGACTGCCAATCCATTATACTAATATAGAGTACTCCCACACTAACAGGCCCTTTTTGATAACACTGTTCCTGCTATTAGGCAGGTATGGTAATGGATCCCAGTTCATTAATTGGTAGTAATATTATATGCATGTTGTACTTCGTTTTAACAGGATCTCATTATAGGGCAGTATACCGTATGTACACTGGGGCTTCCATGCACAGCATTATTATAAGGCAGTATACCGTATGTACACTGGGGCTTCAATGTACAGCATTATTATAAGGCAGTATACTGTATGTACACTGGGGCTTCAATGTACAGCATTATTATAAGGCAGTATACTGTATGTACACTGGGGCTTCCATGCACAGCATTATTATAAGGTAGTATACTGTATGTACACTGGGGCTTCCATGCACAGCATTATTATAAGGCAGTATACTGTATGTACACTGGGGCTTCCATGCACAGCATTATTATAAGGCAGTATACTGTATGTACACTGGGGCTTCCATGCACAGCATTATTATGAGGGAGTACTGTATCTGCAGAAGTGCAGATAAATTATGTCTATTAGGGTCCCAAAATTCTAATGGTTCTTGCCAGACATTTTTTCCAAAAATATAACATTGCAGCTAAATATTCGTGAAATTTAGTGTGCAGAAATTCAAAGGAGATATAGCAAGCCATAGCAAATATAGAAAACATTTATATTCTTAATTATTAAATGTACCAAGAAAGTGTCATTTTCACTTCCTAATATTCTGTTTCTTCAGTTTTAGTGTTTTATGTTTCAATTTTTAGTGATCTTCTTCCCTGCTTGACCAGTTTTCACTTGAACTACTTATTTTTAAAAATTTGTTTTCTTTCAGAAAACTATTTTTAAGAATTTCACTCAAGAACAGTACTTAATGCCATGGTACTGTTTCTAAAACAAGCAAACTAACTGCCTCAGAAATACATAACATGTAATTAACAGGCATTTCAAGTCAAGCCCTGTTGTAATGTTTTGTTTGACCAGATCCTTAAATAAGTATTGGAGGATGATAATAAAACTAGAATATTTTGCATTTTTTATGGCCTACACAAAACATATTTCATTCTAAAGTCTTTTATATGCTGACACACTGCCACACAATTTAGTGAAAAAACACTTGGTGTGAGTGACGGCTGTAATATCTGTAGTACAGACCTTAGGGCAGTCACTTAGTTACAGTGTTCTGATAAGTCCAGGAGACAATCTTTCACACCTCTTATGTCTTGTACTGTGGCAAGAGAGTGTTTTAACAATGGGAAACAGTAAGGACCAAAACAGTTGCATTATGGGCATCTAATGTCTAGTGTCCATCATGTCCAGTGAGTTCAGTTGTCAGTCATGTCTAGAAAATATGGCTGTTTAAGGATCTCTGGTTTCTGTTCTATACATACATGCACATGCACACATGCATGTGCACACACACACATACTTCAGTTGTCTTACAGTTTCTGTATAAATAAATCCTTGAAATATCACAAGAACTACAGCAGTAAGTGTTTCTGTGTCTGTACTAAAGTATTTGCACACCGTCCCATTTGTTTGTACCCCCCTACTGATTTTAAAAACAAACATCAAGGATATAAAAAATGACTATGTTATGATGATAAGTTGACAGTGTTAGGGATCAACTGGTGAGAAGAAAGTTAGAAATTATAAATTGATGAATGAAATGACCCAAGTTTTGTGCATTTTTTATGTCTTTGATGCTTTTCATTTTTAAAATTGGTAGGGGATACAAACAAATGGGTGGGTGTGCAAATAATATAACTGCAAGTTGTTTGGATAGGTTTTTATTGATAGCCTTCATCCACTTTCATTGAAGGCCCTTTTGGAGTGTTTTTAACTTTACTGGTCAAAGGCCATAAGAACTTGTTAGATATCCATTTGGCCATTGTCTGTACATTTTCCATTATCTTACTACAAGTTTGTTATCACAGCTCCGAAGCTACTGGTAGGATTGCCAATAAAACTTTGCACACATTTGTCTCAGGGTCTAGTTAGTCCTATATGAAAATCTGGCAACCGTGCTGGCCATCTTAAAAATCTCATCACTAATCCATCTAATGAATGGTCATATCATCATGAGGTTTTTACTAAGACTTCTTATGATGTCTGATTAGTAGTAAATGAATATTCTATTGATGTAACAAACTAAAGTGACAATTTTCCATGGTCTAAAGCGCTAACCGTTACGGATCACTGCCATCTCACTTCTGTCTGCGTGAGTTCGAGTCTCAGGCTCGGCTAACGTGGGCACATGAGAAAGCCTGCCAGTAGCTTCTCGTGGGTCAGTGGTTCTTCCCGGGGTTTTCCAGGGTTCTTCCTCCACCAATTATACTGGCCGCCATGTATAGCCCATCTTGTGCTGAAAAATGGCGATAAACCCTACAACAACAACAACAACAACCATTTTAAAAATATTTTCACTACTTCTCCAGAAGCAATGCTTGTATCAGCATGGGGTTTTCACAACAAACTTTATATGATATCTAGTTCTTGCTAATTCTTACTGAATTAAGATGGTGCTGATTTCATCTGCACTATGTCTGTGATAGTGACCATTTTGATAAAGTTGTTATAGCTTCTTCTTCCAAATAGATGGTCATTTAAACATGAGATTTGGTCCTAATAAAAATTGAGCTGATCAGGTCTCCAACATGACTATGGTGGACATCTTAAAAATCTTGTTGCCACCTCTCCACTTGAATGTATGGTTGTATCAACATGTGGTTTTCATAACTTGTTTGTTAACCTGCCCAATACTGGACTCTGTGCTCCTGTTTCTTGTTTGTTTATATGGCCAATACTGGACTCTATGTTCCTATTTCTTGTTTGTTTATCTGCCCAATACTGGACTCTGTGTTCCTGTTTCTTGTTTGTTTATCTGTCCAATACTGGACTCTATGTTCCTGTTTCTTGTTTGTTTATCTGCCCAATACTGGACTCTGTGTTCCTGTTTCTTGTTTGTTTTTCTGCCCAATACTGGACTCTATGTTCCTGTTTCTTGTTTGTTTATCTGCCCAATACTGGACTCTGTGTTCCTGTTTCTTGGTTTTTTTATCTGTACATTGATTAATCTGCTGCTTTATAGTTCTGTGATCGTTATCAAGTGAACAGATCTCTGGTGCAAACCATTCTTTGTCTCTTGTTTTTTCTCTTGCCCAGGATTGTGCTACAGTAATTCTGCCACAGCTCTCATAATTTGTTCCAACAGCCATCAGTGGGTTCCTCTGTTGTGTTCCTGAGTGCTGTGCATCTGTTGCTAATTTGACAGCTGAATTCCTTGTTCATACCTTTGTACTTAAGATTTTGCATGTTGAACTTTGTATATGGCCTGTTGTACCTGTCTCAGTAGTTCCTGAGTTTTATTCCAAACTAGGTGGTGATTAGATGCTGGATCTACTCTCTTTTAACACATTACATCAAGGAAGCTTCTACTTCACTTGTGGCCATTGGTCAGGTGGTCTGTCTGATTTTCTACTTTCCCATCTGGTGTAACCCATATTGTTCTGTGGATTGGTTTGCAGAGAAAAACAGTGCCTCCAATGACCATGTCACTGAAGGTGCAGAAGTCAGCAAAAAGTTCTCCATTTTCATTTATAGTTCCCAGTCTCTGCTTTCTCATGATCATTTCTTTCTGTGTTGTGGGTCCACTTTGATAGTGAAGTCGCCCATTTTGATCTTGAGATCTATTTTGGGTTCCTGGTTAACAACACTTGGCAGGCTTCCTTCTCTTCCTATGCAACATTTGCAGGGGAAGAGCATGGGATGATGATGGTTTTCCTTCTTTTTGAGTTGAACATTGCTTTGATGATTCTTGGGGATGCAGGTTTCCATTGAGTCAAGGCCTTGGCTGCATTAGTCAACATCATGAGGGAATCTCCTTCTGTGTGGTCATGGTCTTTTTCTTCACATGCAGAGTAGGTTATATTTTCTCCTGTAATTAGCCTTTTTGGCCTTTTCCATTCCTTTGGGTTTCACTGAGGTTAAGCACTTTGATGCTGTACCTTTTCATATCACTAGCAGTTTGTGCTCTTTCCAGTCTGGTATAGGGTTTTTATGTTCCAGGCCCCTATACTGGAGTTTACCTTCATCTTTGGATGATTGTTTGGTGGCTTGGCTCCCAGAAGGCTTTCTTCAGGTTGTATCATAGATCCTCCTGCAAAGGAATCTTCCTCAATCCAGTCAGTAGTTTCTGGTGTCATCATGGTAATCAGTATAATCCACTGAAGGGTGATTGGCTCAGACAGCATTATCAGAGTCCCGTTTGTCAGCACATTTCAGAGTGGATTTGAGTTGACATTCATGTTGAAAATGTTGCTACTTATATATTGTTGTAACCATTGAAATTGTTTATTAATGGAACAATTTCATGAGGATTTGCTTGGTTGACATGTCACTGACTTGAGCATATCATCAAGAGATGAGCAATATTTCATAAACTGAATGAACATTTATTGACTGGATATTAGTCATGGGGTACTTTGCAGTAGTTCATAGATACATGTTCACATTATTCTAGAATGTGTATGACCCTGCATCTATTTCATTTGGCTGCATGTCAGGAAATGTGCTTATGAAGCTTAGGTGTAATTACAGAATACTAGCAATCTGCTTAGACCCTAGTTTTTGATAAGTAAATTGAATTCATATCACCTCTATTTGATTCAACTTAATCAATTTTAAGAGAGGTTTTTTTGCTAAATAAATTGCCATTTACAGAGATAGATTTAACCAAACTTAGCAGCTGGATATATCTTGATACTGACTGACACAGTCAAGTCCAGTGATCTTCTGTCTATAGCATCATACCTTGCTGTTGATAAAAGGCAAGTAATTGGGCAACGAGATAGGGCAGTGGTAACATGCTCACTTTACAGCTCTGCTGTGCCATGTTCAGTCCAAAGTTCCAATGGTGCAAGTATACTTGGTCACCCATGCAAGGTTGCTGTTTTTTTTCTATGTATTTCTGTTTCAACCACCTAAAAGACCATGTTATGCTAACATGTGAATAGCATGTGGTTTTAAGTCAGCAGAACTTGTTGAGCAGGTGACATAATTAAATAATTAGCTTTAAATTTGAAATAATCAGTCTCATATTTTTAGAATCTGAGGATGCAGATGATGATGGTCACCCGCTGCCTAATGGAGGAGATGCAGCAGCAGATGGCACTAGGAAGGATGGGAAAAGAAAACGGTTGAAGACAGAGTTTGTTAGAAAGGTCTGATTGATTAATTGATGTTTAGTGTCTCATCAACACGTAAAAGGCCATATCATGCCTAGGCATATCAGTAAGATACCTTACCCAGAGACATATAACAGCAGTAAACCCACCCTGATCTCAGCAGGATTTAAACCAACATCCTTCTGGTTCAAAGTCTGGCATGCTAACCTTTTAGTTACTGATGCTTCCTTTAGAGATGTTTGTTCCAACCAGGTCTCTAAATTTGTAATATATGCCAGACTTATAAAATAAAACAGGACTGATGTTTTGACCAACATTAAAATGTCCAGATTTGACACTGGGAGTTTCTCCAACAAATACATTCCCCAGTCAAATTAGCCTGCTATCTCACGAATCCAGCCCTACTAAAAGAAGAAATTAAACTTTCTCTGTCTATTTCAACAGACAAATGGCAATAACTCTTGCCCATTACCTCCCCTTGGCACTGCCCAGGTGTTGTTAGTGTTTAGCTTAACTGCTGGACAGGATAACATTGTCCACTTTATCCTCCAACAATCCATGCCATTTTTGTGTTCTAATTTACTCATCCAACATTCCTTTTGGATTTAGTGCATGAATTAATCATTCTGCTGCAGGTTGTATACATTCTTATTACAATTTCTGCCAAATTGGAGTGATTTTTTCACCTTTAGGGACTTTGTCCTTTTAAGACCACATCAAACCACGCTACCTTTGACTCTGCAAGGTCATTGCGAGTTAGTGCGTCTTTGACTTTATGCTTGCTGCATTTGTAATGGAGTTGGTTTTAGCAAGTGTCTAACATGCTGCATTACTAATTTATTCTTTGTTTTTCGCTTCTTTTGTAGTATCCGTATAACAGTCAATTAAATACTAAAAATGCACAAGTTAAAGCACAGTCTGTAAGTTTTGAATGCAACACTTTTTCAATTCCTTTGCTGGTAATGGAGAATTTTTTTATATTAGTGAGTTAGTAACTTGTTGAATTACTAATTTATGCTTTGCTTTCTCTTCTTGTGTAATTTCAGCAGAATGTCATTTAAACGTTATTTATGCAACTTCAGAGCATGGAAGTGTACCATGACTCTTGTTTTGCTTATACCAAGTATACACCGTTTATGATATGCAGCATAATACGTAGTTAGATGAAGTCTGGGCTACTGTATTAGCTAGTTAGTCACATACTGATTTGCTACTCTGTGCTTGGTTCTCTTCTTGTGTCATTTCAGGAGAAATGTGTACTAAATGCATGAAATGCACATTCAAAGCCATAGTTCATTTGGCATTGAAGGAAGGAAAGATTGAATAAGTCAAGGAAGACAATCTATGGTTCATTGCTGGCGATACAAATTCATTGAGGAGTGTTCCCCAATTTTAGGTGGCCCAATGGGCACAAGTTCTCTGCATGTCTGAGCATGGCCATTGGGCCTGTAAGTCAGGCACATGAGGTTCATATCAAATCAATTGGATCCACCTCTTTATTCCACTGCACTGTTACCAGCTGTCGCCGACCGTACAGCCAGCACCAACCGTCCAGCATGGGGGACCTTTTGGGAAGACGGCCCAGCCAACTCCAACTCATTGGGGCAGTGTTCCTCAATATAAGGTACCCCAGTGGGCATAAGTCCCCCCACATATCTGAACATGGTTTTTGGGCCTATAAGTCCAGACTCATGGGTTTTGTACCAGAGCCATTGGATCTAATACATGATAAAACCACATTGCTGCAGGTCATCCAGCCATCACTGGCCATCAGCCATTCCAACATGTGGACCTGTTCGCAGCCAACTATGATTTACAGAGATCTTAGAGACAGATCCCTCCATCTAACGGTATCGTCTGCCCTTTCTATGACTGAGATTTCAGTGAGAAATCAGTCTGTCCAGCCATTCCCTTGGAGTGGCTGGTATCGATGGTAGCCAGACTGTCTTCTATACTGCCAGCTTCCAGGCCGACCATTCACTGGGCAAACTAGCCGGCATTGCCAGACTTCTGTATGTTCAATGCTAGTCAACATGGGAGAACTAGTGACATTTTCGTAGCGATGGAACTGAGTCTTCATACCACATGGTAGGTCTTCAGTAGATTTGCAAGTAGATCCAGTTGGGACTTAATGCACAGTGAGTGCCACAAAACTCCTTCAAACCCACCAGTTTTTACATTTCACTCAGATCCAACCATGGAACTGACTGATGTTTAGCTTTCAGGCTGCCTTCGAGGACATTTTTAAGGGTGTTGGCTACTTCAGAATGCCCTCCACCCCTTACTGCAACTCTAATGAATCGTAAGATCTTGACAAGGAGGAAGAGATGGACTTGAGGCAACAGATGCCTTCAGTACTGATCTCCCAGCACTTGACAAGAATATAATAGCTGTTCATATGTCCGCTCGTCTGTTGTATGAAGTGGACAAATGTGCTCCATGCCCCTCAGAACTGGTGCAGGATGTCGTTTCACCTTCATTGTTGGATTAGGCCTCATTGGCATCTTTCAGACTCAACGGAGACACCTGGCAATAGCCACACTTAAGTGGTGATGGCCAGGATTGCTAGTCATTGACCAGGACTGCTCACCATGCCATGGCCAATACTTTGAAGGGTTCAGCCAATTTACTTTAGATATGATGTTTTGCATGCCTGTGATCCATTTCTCTCAAACCTTGGCATAGCCTCCCTTTCTGGATGACACTGTTAGGGTCACAAATTGTATTTGGAGGAAGAATAGATGAAGTTCGGAGGCAGGCTCAGGAACTGTCCCTCCACCTCACCGCTCAACCCACACGGCCATTTGGAACCTCTCATCCCACACCAGTGTGAAGGGACTTTAAGTGGCCTCAAGATGGGATCTTCTCAGTCATGTGTAGCAACCCCGGTCTATCATGGACAAGACGCCAGTTTACCTGGCAATCTGATGAAACTGTTGACCAAGTGTAGAATTTTCATTGCAGCATCAATACATGTCATATGATTGCAACACATTTTATATATTGTAAAAGCTAATAAAATTATCTATAATGGGCATGTTTTCTTTTTATATTTGATGCTGTATTAATGGAATTATTACTTTATAATCATCGAAAGTAACAGACTTCACGCGTCATTGGAAATAAGCATTGATCATGCTGGGGTCGCGTGACACCTCTCTTCTTTGTTTTAAAATGCAGGTTATTAAAACTTCATGAATATTCATGAAATTTTCAATCCAATCAGAGGAGATGTAAACAATTCGGTCAGTGGTTGTAGCATGTTCCTATGATATTCCTACAGATTTCCAGGTAAACTGGCATCTTGTCCATGATAATCCCTCAGACTTGACGCAGATTTGACCAAAAGTTTGGCAGTTTAAATAAATGCATCATATATCATCACAATTGGCATATTCCAAGCTTTATTTTGCTACCAAATTTATATATCAGAAACGTTTATAAGCCAACCACAATGAGCATCGAATTTGTAAAATTTTTGAATCTCCCCTTGTCGACATAGTCTGCCATATTTGAATTTTCTAACAGCTGATAACGATGTCAACTTTTCCACAACTGATGTTCCAAAACTAAACTTATTATTAATTTCGTACAAATTGGTGTGCCAGAAGAACATGGTAAGTTGATTTTTTTAATAGTTTTTATTGTATTAACGCTTGTTGTATGGTTTAGACAGTATACAGTCGCAAAATGAACACGCAAAGCGTAGATTTTCGTTCACTATAAATAGGCTCAATCTGAACTGACAAATGGTAATCGGTCTTAAAATATGTTCAACCTCATATTCTTTATGTTATTGTATTTGTTTAAATTTTGTAATGGGACATTGTCTGATGAGATAATGAGAAAAAAAGTCGCATCACTATCAGACAAATGCAAAGTTTCGGTATGAACATTTTTTAAAAATTATATTTTTTTTTTTTTTTACTTTGACGAGCGTAGCAAATTAACTACATGCACACTTAAAGTGGGTTTCTTAAATTCCCAATGCATTGATAGGATCAATAATGTTTTCAAAATACAAATAAAAAAAATACAAAGTCTGAAAGTGATACAGTTTTTTGCAGGTATATGTTTGTTGATTATTTTTTCTTCTATACAAGGAATTAGTGACATTGTTTAGCATCACAGTATGTTTGAAATTAGGTCTTGCAACATTGTTTCAATGACAATTATGAATAAACATTGCATTTTTGTTGTTTTCGAAGTTGTTTTACATACATATGAACTATTGCTAGTATGATATATTTGTATTAAGTTAACTGTCATAAAAGTTGTGAAATGTTTATATGCTTTTCATTTATAAATGAAAGTATTGAAGTCGGACAACAGATTTAATGACATCAGTTAATTCAGCAGGAAAAATGCAATCAGAACATCAGATTTCATAATAATATCTCAACAAATAAGAAAGTTGTAACATTTTTTATGGAAAGAACATTTTACTTCGGTTCCATGACTGCCACATAATCTGAATACATTTATATAAGACACAAATTCTAGAAATTTGTAAATATTTTGGAACTTAAAAGTTGTGTAACTTTTTTTTCTAATAGAGATATTTTAGAAAATGAAACTGTTTTGGAATGCTGTTAAACAGATCTATATGAAGAAATCAAGTGTTTGCAGTTATTTCAATATCAGAAAAATGACTGGGGTTGCTAATATGTGCACCAATATCAGTCCCTGTCCCTAGGAATCAATTGTACAGAGGTGATAAGAAACTGAATTTTGAGCTCACTGGATCTCCCTCCCTCAGAACTAGTGGGGGCAGTTGATTCAGGTCATTAAGAAGGGTTGTGGGTTTCATTCATCAACAACCCCATCCCCTCTCCTCTCTCCTCTTCATGGATGCACTGGGAGAAGGATACTTTCCTACAATAGGAGATATGGTTGTACATCAAAAGGCAGTGCAGCTTGCACAAAGACCACAGTCCCTGGGGTTTTATTCAAGGCTGGTTCTTTTTCAGAAAGCAAACAGTAAGTTGAGTCTCAACCAGTTCAAGATGGAGATGGCAAGATCAGTCTGCCTGTTTGATGGGACGAGTATGCTGTCAGGCTTGATATGACTGGTGCATATTTTCACATCCCTATCCACCTGTGTCTTGAACATTTTCTCCATTTTTGTTTACCATGACACGTTATCAGTTCAAAGTTCTTCCTTTGGCCTCAACATCAGTCCTTGATCTTTTACCAAGATTATGGATTATGTCGTCATCCTGTACTGATTGACATCATCTATAACAATGGCAGTGTCCCTGAATGACATCCTCCAAAAACATATGATAAGTGCTATTCTACCCCAAGGCAGCAACGATCTCCTCTCTCATTAGATCATCCAGGCTTTCTGTTGAACTGGAAAAAGCCAGACATTCATCCGTCACAGAATTTTGACCATCTGGATATGGAATTTTTTAATCTACTGAAATCTAGCATGACTTATTCTTGTTTGCATAATCAGAATTGTCATGCTCATCAAGTCCATTTCCAACAAGACTTGGATTTCAGTGAGAGAGCTTTTGCAACTGTTGTTTATTCAATGCAGCAGTGGACTTGATCTCATTTGGCTGTCTTTTTTATGTGGACATTGCAACACAATGGCACCCCTTTTCAAGTCCCCGTCCTT
Source organism: Megalonaias nervosa (assembly GCA_016617855.1). Classification (NCBI taxonomy): domain Eukaryota; kingdom Metazoa; phylum Mollusca; class Bivalvia; order Unionida; family Unionidae; genus Megalonaias; species Megalonaias nervosa. Next base: position 109,602 of record JAECUM010001635.1, on the reverse strand, counting down.
GCGTCAGTGGTTGACTGACCATAGGAATCCTGCCCCAAGCAGAAATAACCATAGGTACTGATGCCAGTGTGCACAGTTGGGGTTCACGCCTGTTGCCAACCTTCACTACCATCAGCGACACCTGGGAGCCAGAGGAAAGGCCTGTACACTTCAGCATCCTAGAAATAAAGGCTGTCATCAATGCCTTTTAGTTCTGAAAAGATTGATTATGAGGCAAAAACAGTCCTCGTTAGGTCCGACAACTCTTGTGATGGCACCCTATCTCCTCAAACAGGGAGGCACCAAATCATCCGACCCATGTGTTCTGATTTGGTAGTTTCTGTGTTGGTGCAACAATCTCCATATCAACATACAAGTCAGACACATTCCCGGCAGACTCAATGTCTTGGCCAACACACTATCCCAAAGAGATAAAGTCCTTCACATGGAATGGTCTCTTCATCAATCAGTCATCACTCAGATTTGCGCATTATGGGGGCATCCGATGATCAACCTCTTTGCAACAAGGTGGAATCAGAAGCTACCCACCTTTGCCTGTCCATTTCTCAACCCAAAAGCTTGGGTCATGGATGCATTGTCAATTATTTGGGTGGAATTGTGGGCATTTGCCTCTCCTCCCATGGTGCTGATACCGAAAATAACTCCAAAGTTACAGAGTCAGAATGACATGATGATTCTGATAGGCCTTTTCGGATTGGAAAAGTCCTGGGTCACCAATCTACTTGTTCTAGTGATAGGTCTCCCTAGGAAGATTCCAGCCAACCTGAATCTTCTCCATCTACCACTGTCTTTTGTGGTCCTTCCCTGCCCAGACTGTCCTCTTCTTCATGCTCGACTCTTATCAGGACAGCTTTGCGAGACAATTCAATCCTTTAGTTGTGGAGAGAATCTTGAGCGCAAGAAGACCTGCCAGTCTGAAAGATTATGAGGGAAAGTGGCTTGTTTTCAGGGACTGGTGCCGTACCAATGAAATTGTCCCTCTGTGTGCATCAGTCCCTCCACTGGCTGACTTTTTCTCTGGCACTTTTAGGAGAAACAGTTTTGCCCCAGTCTCTATCAGAGGCTACCGCCCCATGATATTGGACACATTCCAGCATCATGGCAGTCATGATTTTGGGCACGATATAGACCTGTCAGAATTTTTAGTCCTTTTTGTACTCAATCAACCAAAATTCCTCTGTTACCAAATGGAACCAATCCTGGGTTTTTAAGCGGCTTGATTGGAATCCATTCAAACCTCTAGCCACACTTTGCTAAAGTCACTATCATCGATGTCATGTTTCTTGAGAGTTTTAGCTTCCACATGCAGGGTAAGCGAGCTGCATGCTCGTTATGTCAAACCAAACTCTCTTTAGTTAAGTTTGAGGGTTCAGTGGTTGTCTTGACACAACGAGGCTTTGTAGCCCACAATACCATCTGTTAGTAACCAGAGTCATGACTCATTCACTCTCTTCCATAGACAGGTCAAGAACAACAGTCATGCATGATCCTGTTTGCGCTCTCAAGCACTGCTTGAAATGCACAGGACAAGTCATGGCATGTGCAAATGCCTCTTTCTTCCAGTGTGAGCCATGATATTTGTTCAGGAATCAATTTTTTGAAAGGTGAACCTGCATACAGAGGTTGCTGTGTACAAATGCAAGTGTTCCCTTTTCCCATGGGTAGCCACTATTGACATGTTTTACTATTTTAGAAGAAAGTCACTAAAATCTTTGCATGCAAAAGCTTGTGAGACCAATGCTTGCTAGTCTTAGAAAAACTTTAATGCAGAATGACAAAAGTTTGATGAAAGTGTGATTAATTGTGTATAATAATTAGCTTCGATAATGAATATATTAATTGCATGGCAGAGAGAGGGAAGCAGTGAAATAGACAGGGAGGCGAGGTTGTGAGCTGTTTGCTGAAAACCACAATGAATGACACTGAATTACAGCCTAAAGGGAATATTCATTCATATTTTAACAACTTAACCATGATTGGAAAAAATGTAATAACAGAAAATGAAATAAGCAAAAGATACAGATTAAAGATCAGAGGGTAAATGCATATGTATCAGTAAACTGTCTGTTGAAAATACATAATGCTGATATATCAAATTCAGAGAAGTGGGGGCAGTTTTAGACTGTGCTCATGATTGCTGAAGATATGTAAATCCAGACTCATAATTTTATGATGTCATTTTTTTTCTCCAAAACCTATATAAATAATGTGATATATGGAATGAAGAAGTTGAATATATTAAAAAATGAGTGCTCGATTGATATCATAAAATGTGCTTCACTTCACAAGCATATGTCTTGAACAGAACATTAACAAGCATATTCTTAGCTAAGTGTAAATTAATACACAAATATTTCTTTTATATTCAGACCTGCCAACCCTCTTGATTTTGGTGTGAATTTCACAACTCACTCTGGCAATTCACAGATTCATGCCACATGCAGAAACATTATGAATTCCCGAATTCTCAATCGGCGTAAATCAGGAATAAAATAAATTGTATACCATTAAGTGCTAGTCAAAATAGCAGCAGTCCAGTATTGCTAGTCATGATGTTAGTGGAACTATGTACAGTTGTTACAGTTTGCCCTGTAGCAAGCATTGTAAAAGTATATAATCTATATTTAGAACATAAGTTTTATAAATACTTATGAAGAAGCCAGGGCTGAACTGATTTTTTTTTAAAATGGCACATGTACATACTCTTAGCAACTGTAGCTTTTTTTTTAAACAAACACTAAATGGAGACAGCTTTTTTGAGTGTTGGAAGTATTGAGATATTGAAAGATTAGCATATATCATAGTTTGCTTGAGTTCACAGTTTTCTGTGCATGCACCAACGCCACTATTTGTAAACTGTTTGACATGTCATCTTCTGCATTAATACCATTTCGTAATTAAGCTGCACTACAGTTAAAATGTTTTCACCTCCAAGGAAAAAGATTTGTATTCCACAAAAAGTGAAGTATAGATTGGAATACACCAAAAATTGGCCCTGTATTCAGCCATCAAACATCGATGTACATTATGCCTTTTGTGTAGTAATGTGCTGTGAATTTTAGAATAGGGAATGTGAACCAGGGCTTGTAGTATTGCTTACAATTTATGTATGTACTATATAGTAATATTATAATATAGTACATGTATGACAGATAAATTGTAAGCAACGATACGAGCCCCAGTGGGCATGTGGCAGAACAATGTGAAAAAGCACACTGCTATGGCACCCCCAACAGATTTCAGCTTTCGAGTACTTTAAGCCACCTACTCAAGTCCTGCAAGCTACTGGTGCTGAAGCATTGTTTGTGAGCTTTCTTGTTGAACATAATCTGCCTTTCTCAGTTGGAGATCAGCAACAGTGACAGTGACAGATTATTTCCTATTGTGAGGAAAAAAAAGACAAACTTTAGTTCCTGCTTACAACAATTTTAGTTATCAAGACTAAGCAGCAGGCAAGAAAGCCTGAACTGTTTTCAAAACAAATTTATCAAGTCTGCCACAGCATCATATCATGACAAATAATGTGAAGTTTGTTTACATCAGATAAATTTGTACATGTAATAAGTGTAAATAATATGTTCTAGTTTTATTTTGGGATTTTCATAATGACCTTCAAAGCTGATGGAACTAGTGCCATGATATAATTTTTAACTAATTTCAAATTCACTCATTTTTATCCCTCTTTTCACTAATTGCGAGTCTGGAGGGTTGGCAGCTCTGTATATTGTCAACATAGATAGAAAGAAAGTATGAGAGCAGTTGCAGAAAAATGCTCTGTATGATACAGAGTTGCATCTAAAAGAGAATTTATGATTGTAAATTAACTGTGATTGGAAATGATATTAAAATAAACCATGAGAATAACAGAGCAAAGGAGGGAACAAGTAGCAAAAGAGAATATTAAACATTGGTTGCCAGACATGTGGGTGTGTGCAGTCTCAGCATCATGAAATAGAATATCAGAAACTTCCAATTTCATTATCAACAAGAATTCAGAAATAAATACCCTTTACTGAATTAATTCCTTTACCAGAAGTAGAGAGAGAAAAAATTGTAGAATGACAAAGACACATGACTACATGACCACTTATATTATCACAATTCACATTGGATTAAAGCTGCATAAAACAGTCTAAGATGTCAGGCAAGAACTTAGCGTTTGTCTGCAGAATATAAAAAAATAGACATGATTTGAGGTATATTTGGTTGTTTTGGTTTGGTCTGTCAACATGAATTCAAGATTATTTAGTGCCAAGGCACTTGAGATTTTGAGAGAGAGATTCCTCTTCAGATCATAACAATTTCCCCACTTCATTATTCATTTCATCAATAAATTTAATTTAATTGAATGTGGACTTTCAGTTACTTGGTTTCAATTGTGCGCTGTTAAATTCAATACTCCAAGTTTGATGTCTTTGCATAATATAAATGACACCTTGTCCAAGCCAATCATTTCAAAATTAACAGCCTCATTTGATACTGAATTCTTGTCATTATGTTTTAATAGTGTTGACACAGGTGACAGAAGTCATGATTTTTGTTGAACATTGACTGAAGTCAGATCTTTGCTACAATACACATGCAGTAGACTCTATTAAGTCCAAATCTTAGCTGTTTGAAATTGTGTATTACACAACCTTGTGAAATCTTGCTGTTGTTAACAGTGTTTAAGGACTAAGAATGGGATCTGCATTTCACTGCAAAAATCTGTAAGTTTTCTGTTCATTTACCGTATATACTCGCGTATAAGCCGAATAATTTAGGAACAAATAATGGCCTGGAAGAAGCGGGGGGGGGGGTTGGCTTATCCACGGGTCAGTGTCTCAACAACTTTACAGTTTTTGAGTCTTTTTATTGACTTCTGTAAAGTCTGTAAATCTTGGGATGCGAAAAAATAATTTTTTCTCTGTCCTAAGACATATGCATGTAAGAGAAATCATTTTTGGTGACCCGACACTTATTAAACTGTTATCAAGTACTATGATTTTGTTATTATTTTGTATGTGTGTATTTTCTGATTACTCCAACATGAAATTAAATAAAGGTAAATACAGACTTCATAATTCACGGGCTGGTTGAGTTTACTAGGGAGACCAGGCTGAACTATAATGTACAGTACTTACACAGTGCAAAGCATGCATAGCATCACTTAAATCCTTATTTATTCCCAAAAGTATTAGATGCAGATTTTGCTTTATTTGTTGTTTTGACCAAATTGCATTCTTCCAGATAACATTTCAGCTAGTCCTTAATAGCCATTTCATTTACGTTGAATCATGTGCTCATTTTCAGTGGTATAAGCGATCCTACAAACTGAGGTAATATTTATGAAAAGGTATGCACGTTTAGTTGTACAAGGCACATAACCAGCATAACTTACATGTTCACGAAGTGTGGTAATAATAAAGGCTAAAATTCTCGTTATAGATCAACTAAGATCATCATCAATCTAAGTTAGTTTTGTGTTTTGGCTGAACAGCATCACAACTTTCCACACAGTTTAAAGCTTGATGTTTCGGCATCTCCTTTGTTGATAGTTACTGGATTTGTCTTTCGTTTTTCGACAGCAATACAGGCCAGTTGATCATTAAAACCCTTAAACTGGATTGTGTTAAGAGGGAATTTTGACCGGCAACTATACCAGTACATTGATTGTAATTGCCTTTTATTCCATAATATTAGCATGATTACCGTAGTTTTGTAAAAGGAGGGGGTAAAGACATACCTGGCAACTTTTCAAAAGCCAAGTAGCGACACTGAATAAAAAAATAGATTGGGACCTAAAATCGGGAGGTTTTTCATGGCATGTTTAAAGCCTTGTTTTCACTAAATATTGATCGATCTTTGGGTCTAATATGGGCAAAATTCGCAAAGGATGCACGGTTTCTCCCTGTGGCGCAGGACATGCCCTATTTTTATATTCTGGTCAGCAGTGGTCAGACTGCACAATAGCTAAAGGTTAGACTTAAATAAACAAGCAAGAAAGCTAGCGCGACTAATTGAAAGTTAATCCTTATCGATGCAACTATTTTACGAAAATGACTGGCCCTTCGTCATGATTCAAAGAAACCATGTTCTACACTACTGTTACGCGAGCATCAGCAGTTGATTGGCAAATAAAGGATTACCAGTTCTGTTTAACTGAAGGTACCTAAATAGCCTCACGGTACCATACACGTAACAACTATTTTACCCTTGTCATATATCCGACCTTATTCCCTTATTGTCAAATCGTAAGGCATTTAGTATTGTTTGCTATAAAACATATGTATTCTGAATTAGTTTTTTGAGGACACATATTCAGCATGGTATGTATTTTCATTCCTTCTTTTAATTTAACGATGGTAATTAAAGTTCATATATATGGTATAAAAATGCCAGGTGCTTACTTGTGCAAGTTTCTTTGGTGGGAATGGAGCTACAGCATTCACAGTGATCATAATTGGGATTGAAATTAATTGCCGACAATTTTATTGTTGTGATTTATTTTTTGTTCTGGTTTATTTTCTGATTTCTGTATTGTTGTAGATGAAAAAAAATCATAAAATTTACGTGAATAATGTTTAAACTTAACATCCTATTTAGTAAAGAAGCAAATTCTTTCTAGTCAAGTAATTATTTCGTCATGACAATATTTACAGGTGATACAACAGAACCTGGCTTCCATGGATTGCATACAATGTATCTATTTATGTAGGACTTTTCAGTTTTAGAGAAATGAAAATTTAAGACGTAATGGAATAATCGGGAGTTCTCTGCAAAAATCAGGAGATATTATGAAATCGGAAAGTAGGCGTGGAGTGACCCCAAAATTCATGGGTTTTTTTTTCTCCCAGTGTGAGTTGACAGGTATGGTGTAAGGTCACTTACATCAAAGCAAGCTACAACTCAGCTTTTATGGTATTAGCATAATTTTTGAAGGATTATTCTGAAACTTCTTTATTGTATTTTGGAGATATCGTTAAAGTTTAGTGCACTGGTGCCCATGATTTGACTCCAAGGGATGTACTTCATTCAGCACGTGTTCAAACCTACAATGTACATGTGGTGGCATCATTATGTAAATACGTTCAGTAGCATAATTGCAAGCGTTGATTCAAACCATATTCTTGTTCGTTGTGTTTTCATACTGGAATCAAATTTTAATGAGTTATGTATTTACAATTTCAAGGCAAAATAAAAACATAATTACTGGTGCACTGATATAAAATTTCCAATGCAATAATGCATAAACAAACAATAATTGAGTCAAAAGGGAGAGGTAGTGTTACAGCAACTCGCGATTGCTCAATTCTTGTCATTGTTCAATCAAATTATACACAAATCTAAATTAGGCAGAAACAATAAGAAAACAGAAAATTAAATAAATTACTTTTCAAACATGTTTATACCATTTCTTTTTAATAATCATACATGCCAAGCCCAAGATAAGTATACATGTACTTTTTGTTGGCTTATACACGGGTCATGCACTTTTTAGTGTTTATGCCTGTTCAGTTTGGGGTGGGTGGGTAGTTGGCTTATATGTGAATGGACTTATGCACGAGTATATACGGTATTTATTTTAAATAGTTGGGGCTGTCATTTGGGATTTAATTGTATTTTAGCAGATTACTTTTACTTTGTAACAGTGGGATAAATTTATTTTACTCAGAAAGAAGCCAAAATATAATATACCTGCTGCAATGGGATGTTTCACACTAAAAACATGATTTTTATTCCCAATCTCCCTGACACTGCCATGATTTAAAAAAATGACATGAATTTCATTATTCTTGCAAAAAAGAGTAGAGAAGAAACTGCCACCTCAGTATATGCCTCTAACATATGTATAAATGGTAACAGTTCTGCTTAACGCTCATGTAAAACTATCTTTAGGGCAGTTTATACAGCTGATTGTCATAAAGGTGAGGTGCTCAGATATGAAAAGTCCTTGGAAGGGGAAGCCATTAGGCTAATTTGCATGGATAGAGCAATCCGATTCATTTGAAGTTATTGGTAAATCACAGAGATGCATGCTGAAAAACAAAGGTTATTTCCCATCATTGCCTTGAATGAGAATGTTTAAGCCTTCTTTGTTAAAGATTATTGGCAAGTTTATGAACAGTGGCAACATTTCTTTGAAGTCAGATTTTACTCTGTGTATAAAATGCAAAATGAGATTATTTCACTAGTCAGAATAGTGTACAAGGGTTATTAATTTTTGAAGGTAAAACATCAAAATGCAGCTGTGATTCAGGAAACAATGAGTCATCAAAGAGGGAAACAATGCCCAGCAAAACTAAATTTCAGAACTTTTCCACTGATCATGATATAAAATTGGTTGGCTACAGTGTGTAAAGTAAATAAGGAATGCACATAATTTTTTTTTACATTGGCAGTCAAGGCAAATAGACATTATGCATAGAACCAGACTAACTGTTTCTACACACACATATTGAATACACAAGACTCTTTTGAAATTTTTTTTTTTCCCTTGGCCAGATATATAAAAAAACAAAGTTTTGATTCTTCATTCAGTGCCTGCTTCTGAATTACTCTGTCATTTCAGTTTTGCTTGGTTATTCTTCAAACAATTGGCTATGCGAAATAAATAATGCCTCCCAACCATATCCATGGTGCGGTGCACAACATTTGCCAGTTGTGATGTAGTTAGTTTCTAGGTACATACCACTCCATTGCACTCGTCATTGTCATAGCTGCCAAGTGTCCCATTTTTCCCATATTTGTCCCGTATTTTGGACCTGAATACGGGTGTATATGTTTTCTTGCTAAAAAGCCCATTATTTAATAAAATTAAAAATTTCCTTGCAATTTTGTGTTTACAATGGGCACCCAATTCCATTTCAAATTAAGGCTACCATGCCAGTCTTTAACCACCATATTGAATTGCACAAAGCAGTTGCTGCTGTCCACTGTATCTCATCTTCATAATATTCAACTTCTAGTCATGTTGAAAAGGAAGGCAGAAGATTCAGAATTTTCTCCAGCAAAGAAAAGAAAACAGAACTGGAAGGACAATTATACTGTCTTGTTTAGATTTGTCAAACCATCTAGTAAAGGAGAAAACTTTGCATTTTGCAAATTGTGTAATTGTGATTCGCTGATGGGCATGGAGGATCCCATGATATAAAACAGCATGAAAAAGCTAATATCAGCTTGTTGCTTTATCATCAATAACACAGCCTGAACTTCTAATGTTCATTAGTACCAGAGAGGACCTTGATGTAATTTGATGAGAAGTTTTACTAAACTTCTCCTTTGAGTACATTCCCCAATCACATTATGTTAGGAATACTAGCCTGCTAACTTGCAAATCCAGCCCTACTGAAAGATGAAAATTTGTCTTTCTCTGTCTGTATCAATAGGCAAAGGGCAATATCTCTTGCCCATTACCTTCCCTTTGATACCACCTGGTGTCGCCAGTTTTTAGCTTTGCTGCCGTAAAGACTACACATTGTACAATTCATCCTCCAATAATTCAGCTCTTTTTGTGTTCCTATGGGTCCATCCAAAGTTTAGTTGGGATTTATTGTGTGGATTTATCGATCTACTGCAGGTTGTATGCATTATTTTATCATTTCTACCGATTTTTGAGTGATCTGTCACTTTTCGTGACTTTGTCATGTAAGACCACTGTCCCACCATGCTATCGTTTACCTCATACAAGGTCATTATGATTTAGTGTACCTTTGACTTTATTCGCTTACTCCATTATGGAGCTCTTATTAGCAAAATTCTGAAATGCTGCTTGCTAATTATGCTAAGTTTATTCATATTTCACACGGTTTTGATAGGATTATGGTTTAATTATTAACTAAGCATTGTGCATCAGTGCCATAAATATGACATTTTCACTGCTCTATTAGTTACAACAGTGATTTAGTGACCAAGTAATTTCAGTATATTACTAGTTTCTGCTCTAGTTTATGGGTTTTTTTGTGTCATTTCAGCAGAATGTCAATTTAAATGATCTATATGCAACTTCAGAGCATGGAAGTCTACCATGACTCTTGTTTTGTTTATACAATGTATACACTGTGTCTGATATGCAGCATCTATAATATGTAGTCAGTGGAAGTCTGGGCTTCCATTTTAGGTAATTTAGTCATAAACTGATTTGACAACTTATGCTAGTAGCTAGTTAATCACATACTAATTTGCTAATCCATGCTTTGTTTTCTCTTCTTGTGTCGTTCAGGAGGAATGTTTACTATACACATTCACAGTGATCATCGTTTTGGCATTGAAGGGAAAGAAAGATGGAATAAATCAAGGAAGACAACCTACAGTTCATTGTTGGTGATGCCAAATCTTTGGGGAGTATTCCCCAATTTTAGGCAGCCCATGATGCATAAGTAGCCCCCCTTTGTTTGAGCATTGCCTTTGGGCCTTGTAAGTCCAGGCACAGGGGGTTCGTGCCAGATCCGTTGGATCCAACACTTAATACTGCCGTACCATTACTGGCCATCCAGCCGACACTGACATCACCAATCATCAAGCCAACACTGGCAGTCCAGCTGACAGTCCCAATATGGGGACCTTTTCGTTGAAATGGTCCAGCCAAATAGTTCAAACAGCGATCATAGTGATAAATCTGTTTGTCAAGCCATTCTGCCAGCATCTTATCATTACTATACTGGATATTTACTGGTGATTGCTGGACTGTCTTATATATCACCAGCATCGGGGCTGACCACATGCCATTAATACCGGATCCATTGAATCTGATGCCGATCGAACCACACCATCCAGCTGTGCGAACATGGGGACCTTTTTGTCGAATAGTCCAGTCAGCTATAATTTACGGGGATCTTAATGACAGATCCATCCTTCCAACCATACCGTTGGCGACATGAGCTTTCTATGATGGAGATTTTAGTGAGAAATATGTCTATCCAGCCAGGCCTTTTTAGCTCTAAAGAATTGGATCTCATTGAGGAGGAAGAAACGAATTTAAGGCAACAGATGCCTTCAGAACCGATATCCCGGCACTTGACAAGAATCTAGTAGCTGTTCATATGTATACTGATCTATTTTATAGGGTGGACGAATCTGCTTATGCCTGTTAGACCTGGTTCAGGATGTTGTTGCAGACACCCAGCAGTAGCCATGCTTGGGAGGCGATGGCCAGGCTTGAGTCAGTGACCAGTCTGCTCACCATGCCATGGCCAACTCTTTGACAGGTTCAGCCAATCTACTCTTGATAGGATGTATCACATGTGTGTGATCCACGTCACTCATACCTTATCATACTCTCTCTTTCCGGATGACCATGTTCCATTACCATTGCTTTGGAGGAAGAATAGAGGAAGTTCGGAGTTATGTAGTTCAGGAACTGCTCCTCCACCTTGCTGCTCAACCTGCATGGGCGTTTGGAACCACTCAGTTCCCATAAGTGGGAAGGGATGTTAAGCAGCCTGAAGACCGAGGATCTCCTCAGTCACATGTGCACCAACATCGATCCCTACGATGCAGTCACTCAGTATCGGTAAGACACTGATTTTTGAGGTCACTGGACTACCCTATTCCCCCATGGGGGGGTGATCCAGGTCATTCAGAGGGTCTATGGGTTTCGTTCATCAACAATCCCTTCTCCCCTCGTCATGAACACACCATCAAATCAGGTGACTTTCTACAACAGGAGATATGGTCATGCCTCAAAAAAAGATATTAAAAAAAGGCACTTGTGCAAAGGCCACAATCCCCAGCGTTCTACTCAAGGCTATTTCTTCTTTGGAAAACAGACAGCAACTTGAGACCCACCATCAACCAATTGAAGATGGAGATGGTGAGTTTAACATGCCTCTCCGTTCAATGGGGGATAGTATGCTGTCATTCTGGACCTGACTGATGCATATTTTTCACAAATATTTTCCCCATTTTTCTTTTTTTTTGTTGCTTACTGCGACACAGTTCACCATTCTTCCCTTTAGCCTCAACATTTAGCAGGCAGTCAACCTTCTCAAGCCTCTGTTTCAGAGATTTAGCAAAGCAGAGGCAACCTAGAATCTGGTGGGTCCAGTGGCTGCAGCACAGATGGCTACCAGACCCAACTGGATCACTCAACACAACATGTTAGCTACTATAGATTTGCTAGTGAAATTTTGAAGATTTTAATAATCATCTTAATTGTATGTTAGGGTCACAGGTCAGGTGACTGAAGTCTGTGTTACTTATGTAGTTAGGAGAATGTGTTATTGTTCATATGAGGGAATTCAGCCATTCTTCCTTAGAATGATACCTGAGGCAGAGATCAGATGCTGAGTATCCCTTCCTCCTGTTACTTATTCTAGTAACATAATATGATTGGGTACATATTTGAAGGAGAAAGCAAATTTTTAAGTAAATTATATTTCTGAGATTACTTACCCAATCATATTACTTAAAAACCCTCCCAACCAAACGCCATGAAAGCATCATCGTTAGTATCTTGTGCAGCTAAAAACTGGTGACACCTGGTGTTATCCAGGGGAGGTAATGGGCAAGAGTTATTGCTCTTTGTCTATTGCTATAGACAGTGAAAGATGAATTTTCATCTTTTAGTTGGGCTGGATTCACAAGGTATCAGGCTAATATTCCAACTGTGGGTGGGCAAGTTTTCTCGGAGAAAAATAATTTACTTGAAAATTTGCTCTTTTTTTAGAAATGAACCTTCCTCTTTCAGTTGGTAGTGTTGCTGGCGATTTATTCTGCACTCTTTTTTTTCAGACAGTAAAATCATACAGAATTCAGATCACCAATGAAAGATGGTACATTGGAATCAATAATGATTGAATAAACAAGATGTGTTAAAGACTACTATAACAGCCCTTGTCTGAGTGTGAGTTTGTAGCACTCTTGCACCTTCTAAATGGGCACCTGAATGGAACAGGGTGCCCATTCAGATGGTGCAAGAGTGCATTATGTGCATCACTGATATTAAATAATTATATGAGTTATTGTCCTACTTTACTGATGGTTGTAGATGTTGTAAATAGTTACATATGCATTAAAGTTGTAAAAGTAAACATTTTTCCTGAAAATTAGTATTTTTGCCATTAAGCAGTCAGTATTTTTGTACTGGGATGGGTGGGTGTTGAAGCTATGCATTGTAGAGCAAGTGTAAAGGGAAAAGCTGCCTTACCATGATAGATGGAGTAACAAAACATTGTTTGAGCTAAAGTGTATTGAAATGTGTTGACATGGACTTTCTCTTTTAGGATGCCAAATTTGTGGAGGGTGTGAGGGGTGTCAACCAGGTCACAACACAACCACGCCTTGCAGAGATCCAAACAAGAGTGCAGAAGATGTGTGGATGGGAAGGGTAGAAACACCTAACATTCCATGAGGAATTGAAAAGAACAAATTCTCAGAGTTTTGTCTTGCCTACTTTTCACCTAGAGTGACATAATTATCACTTTGTTGTTACATGTAGCAGTGTAATCTTCAGTTTTAAAACTCTGTTACATTTCAATGTTAAAACTGTTGAAATTTATGTAACATATATTAGATAACACATAAAACCCACATAGAATGACAAGATTACAAAAGCAAACACCCTGAATTACAAAACAAAAACATGCTGATAATAATTAAGGAAGAAAACATTAAGATAGGTGGAACCCAATAAGCTTGGGACATAGAGTTTAATTATTACAACATTAGGATGGGAAATATTGTGCCATTATGACTCCATGAAGAGATGGCTGACCCCTTTATAAGGTTACAAAATGGTAATTATGTACTACTTTCATGCAGGATGATGTTACTTTTCCTGAGAGGGTCTTACAGAAGGGCAACCATTGTGCTTATGGCATAAAATAAGAAAGCAGATCAATGATTTACTTTTAATATGCATTCTTCCCCAACTTAGGTCACATTATAATTAATTAACTCACTCCATGCTACAAAAAATATTTAAAACAAAACACTTTTAGTTAATCTGTAGAAAAATAAAAATACTAATATAAATATAGTTATGTACTTTGCTTCCATTTTCCATTGATTCCTAGCTTAAGACTTGTGCATAAAGTAATTCTCTTGGTGACAGCTTTAAGGTACACATTTGTGGAATCAATTTAACTTTTTCATTTAACTAACTTGTAACATGTAGATGGAATATCCTACCTAACGTTCTTATACTCAGCTTTTCTGAATATTAAAATTTTCATTTCAGTGCTGGATTTCCAGGCTCACAACCAGTATCCATGGATATAAGTAATATCAACCTTCTCCGAGAAAAAGCCTACAAATGTAGCTGGAAGGCTGATGGAACCAGGTAAATACAGGATTGTAGAAAATTTAGGTAGAGGACTTAGAGGCACAGGTTAACCCTTTACACCCCAGGTACGCTATTCTACACCTTTACCTTTGCCCCCCCCCCCCCGTCTATGCATAACTACGCTTTTACCTTTGCCCCCCATCTACGCATATCTACGCTTTAGACAGTACCTACTATGATTATGTTACATCTTCCAGTTAAATGTTGATTCGCCGGGAGGTAACCAAACGCTGGTCAAAAATAATAAATCATCTTTACTAACATTCGATTTTAATGACGTATTTCCCAACATTAAAACATAAAAATCTAAATTCAACAAACCAATTATACGTAGGGGGGTTTTCAACGGCCGTATCCAAAATGGCGTCCTCAGCCGATTGTAATACCTCAATTCGATGTAAATATTATGGCCTTTTCAACATATGTCAGTTACTTATAATTGTAATATTTCCAAATATGATGATGAAGTTTACATTAATGGTGTAAATTAATAATGTCATTATTTTCTTTATGTGGAAAATCACATTCTTAGAATGCGCGGCAAATTATGGCAAGTCTTCTGCCATACATTGTAATGTATAATGTAGCTTTAACGTGTTTAAAACATGAAATTTGCCATAATTGCGGGGCAAATGAAATTTAAAAAAAAATTAATAATGTTTGTGTTGTTAATTTCTTCCATTCATTTCAATATGCAAAGTTTCAATCAAATCGTATAACAAACGATACCGGAAGTGACATTTTGTATTTAAGAAGGGAATTCCCTGATTTCGTCATGGCAATGTTGTCCTCGTCTGTTGATTACAGTGATTTGTCTGGAAGTGAAAACGATTTTTCTGGATTCAGTTCCGACAAAATAGCAGATTTTATAAATAATGATGCCTTTAATGACGAAAGATCTGAAATTCTGTTGTTATATATCGACATTGAAATGTCATGAGACTTGAGTGATACTGATGATGATCAGCCAAATTGGTTTGCAAACGTGCAAGATATTGACAGAAGTCCATTTACTCAACAGTCAGGACCATCACATAATTTGCAGGAGACATCACCAGAACTGGACTATTTCCAGTTATATTTTCCAGTTGGATTTTTTGAAAAGATTGTAAGTGAAACAAATAAATTTGCAGCTAAACAACATGTTGATCATGAAGTCAGTGATGCAAACTGGACAGAGACCAGTGTGCCTGAGATGTCTGCCTTTCATGGCATGTTGATCTTCATGGGGATAATCAAAGCTCCTGACTATAGTTTCTATTGGTCAAATGACAAGTTTCTATCCAATGAAGGAATAAAAAATGTAATGCCACGCAGAAGGTTTGAAAAACTCCTCCAGTACCTACACCTAAATGATGACAACACAAATTTTCCTGCTGATAACCCTAACCTTGACAAACTTCACAAAATACATCCAGTACTGGATGAAGTTCAGGCCAACATTGAGAAGACATACAAGCCTCACCAACATCAAACCATTGATGAAGGTTTTCATACATTTCTACATTCATTACAAATAATGTATTTCTTTCCAACAGTAAATTGCACAGCAGACACACTCTCACATATAGAGATCATAAAAAAATACACATACATACATGCATGCATATTTTATTGTATTTCATCTTTACATTAATGTGATAATTTTAAAAATAAAAATTAAAAAAAACCCCATAACATATGCATGATTTAAATTATATGTCCAATATGAAACAATCGTGTGTGCATATCATATACACACAAAAACATACCTTAGATATCCATTACCAGACAGCTCCAATCTATCACATCTCCATACATAAACATTAGACTCATGAATTATCTGAAATTTATTGCTAACCTTTTCATAATGATAAAAATAAAAAAAATTAACTGTTCATTCACTGATCCTGTTTTAAGCTTTGATTAAAATTTCATACAATACTTCATTAAATGATCTATCAAGAAGATAATGCACTTTACAGGTATGATTGCATTCAAGGGGCAACACAAGGCCAAGCAGTACCTTCCTTCAAAGCCAATCAAGTGGGGCCTGAAAGTATGGATGCTCTGTGATAGTTTGTCTGGTTTCTGTCACCAGTTTGAGTTTTACCAGGGGAAGGAAGATACAGACGAAGTGAATGAGAGCATGAATGGTCTTGGATATCGAGTTGTGCAAAAGCTTACTATGCCTTTGAGAGGAAAATTTTATCATGTATATTTTGATAACTTTTTTACATCCATTCGACTGGTACGAAGTTTATTGAGACATGGTATATATGCCTGTGGCACAATGAGGACAAACCGTAAAGGCTTCCCAGAGGAATTTAAATAGCCACCATATTTGGAACAAGGAGATCATTTAATCAGACAGGATGGAAACCTGACAGCCACACTGTGGAAGGACAAGAAACCAGTCATAGTCCTATCCACAGTAGCAGATCCAACCACCA
Organism: Megalonaias nervosa; assembly: GCA_016617855.1. Taxonomy (NCBI): domain Eukaryota; kingdom Metazoa; phylum Mollusca; class Bivalvia; order Unionida; family Unionidae; genus Megalonaias; species Megalonaias nervosa. The sequence continues at coordinate 92,907 of JAECUM010001635.1, read as the reverse complement.
TTGATATTGCTAACCGGAAACAGAAAGACGGGACAGTGCGACAGGTCAACCGTCCAAGGACAGTCACAAATTACCAACAGTACTACCGAGGGGTTGACATATGTGACTAACTCAGGGCCAAATATCCAGTTGGACGATCATCAAAGAAATGGTGGCGATATATGTTTCATTTCATTATAAATATATGTATAATCAATGGTTTTATAACAATGGTTGAGAGTCATCCTGAGAGTCACGAAAGAAGAAAACGATTCAGACAGTTAGATTTTTGAATTAATTTGGCGAAGCAGCTCATAGGAAGTTTCAAGTGCAGGAAGGTTGCCATGCATCGAAAATCTGTAGCCCCAGTGACACAGGACAATATTGAGACACACAGACTGCAGACACTTAAAAGGAAAAAACCCACCTGCAAATACTGTACCAAGCATGGAGAAAAGAACGTAAAGAAACCATATTTGGATGTGTCATTTGCAATTATCCATCTATGCTGCATAGAATGTCACAGCCTGTTTCATCAAAGCATGTTCATTGTAGAGGAGTAGCTGTGACATGCCCCAATACAATTTTAGATATATTTTTTTAACTGTCATGTTTGTTTGTTTTGTTCCTGAAAATGAAAGTCTGAGAACAAGTGATTTGCTAAGTAGTTGATAGTTATATTCGAGATCAGTTCTTCAATGAAATGAAACATCTTTAGGTAAGATAATTTTTTTTCTCTTATATACACATACATAGGTCTACTAGATAGATTTATATATCCTTAACCACATCACTAATGACAAATAACAAGATCTCACTATGAAATATTTTTAATAACCTTTAATAAGCCCATGAAAGCAAGCCAAGTGAATGAATAACTTGATGAAATATGTTTTTGTGAAGGCGATTGAATTGCACTTGAAAAATCTAGAATATTAGTAACATGTAAAGTACGAATAATTTCAAGCTACAAAGATATAATAACCTCAAAACTTTTATGCTTAATTTCATTGTTGCCAACAAAAGAGTACCTGAGTTCTTCATCAACGATGAAATGAATCATTAAAGTCCCTCCTTGCATGAAATAGAGTCCTATTTCCAACAGAATCACACTACGGCCAGTAGTAAAATGGTGCCACGCATGCCATGTGGGTGCATCTATTTTTAGAAACAGGGATTTTCTTAATATGACCACACGTTTTAATTATGTTTAAAGAAATATATTGATGATTATAGGTTTTAATAATTAGTATTGACTGGTAATATTATGTTTTATTTGTTAGATATGATTTGCTTGGCTGTGTTATGTTATTATCACTAAATGAGTGATATAAGAAAACAATTTGACCTTATAACCACAGATTTATCCAACATAGCATTGTGTAATATATTTCGGACTGTTATTTTTTTAAATAGCTGAATATTTACCCACCGAATGTTTATATCATGTTTCTTAGGAATTTATATATTCCTTAATGTATGTGCTAAACGAATTACAATTATGGCCTGTTTAATGAACAGGTACTGCCTAGATACTGCGATGTCCACCATTATTACATTTCTGCCTCTTGTCAGGTTCACTTGTGACTTCAAAATGATATTATGAAGAATATAACGTGAACACTGCAGTGAAAAGTTTTAGTTAAATATTTTCAAAAATAATGTCACCAAGTTTGCTGATTAAATACATATTGGTATTTACAGTTATGTTTAAAGTTTCGAAGCACAAGTTGCTGTATTTAAAACAAAGCAACTTATGTATCGGTAGTTGTTCTATCACGAATTGATGACAAATAATAGCTTACGGTCATCCGGCATTGATAACAAAAGCTATCTTGCGGTGGAAATGATTATGTTATATTGAGGTTATTCCAGCAATGCGAGAATATATTGTTTTGAAGATGACGTTGCCTTGTAGTTTATGTGGGGTTTTTTTTTTATGGGGAGCAAGAGTATGACGTCGTGAACGTCATATGGGAGGCACAGGTAATAGGGTTAAATTTTTTTATGGGAAGCAAAGGGTTAATGTGCATTCTGCATGTATATGTGTTCCATACATTGTAATTTTTTTATGGGAAGCAAAGGGTTAATGTGCATTCTGCATGCATATGTGTTCCATACATTGTATACTTCTTTTTCCATTAAGATAGATTGTCATGTAAACATTTATCTTTCTGCCACAAAATATACTATATTTATTCTTATTCCATTCTCCTTGAAGAAAATGTGGAGGCTTGTGATCTTTTATGACTATTTGTGAGAAGGGTGGTGTAATTTTATTCAACTCCTCCTCTACTGTTCAGGATAGAGAAATGATATGCCGGGATATTGTTTAGGTTAGGTTATGAATATTGGTCTCTGAATTTTAAACCACCCTGTGGGTGGGTATAGTGATCAAATGGAATCAAGAGGGGTGATGTAATGGCATGGTGGTAGTTATGACGGTGAATAACTTGGATAAGCCTACTGACATACTGGATTTCCTGTAGATTGCAAGGTTATGAAAAAATCACACAAAAAAAATTCTTTCAACCATCATTTGAATCTGCCAATATTGTTATCTTATTCTGTTTGCATTGTGAATTAGGATGATGGTTATTGTTTTTTTTTTAATGAACACTTTTTGTGTCTGACTTTGAACAAGGATAAAAATAATCCACTAGTTAAGGGATGTTTGTGATTTTCAGGTACTTAGTGCATTTTAGTGTGAAAGAAAGTTAATTATCTGTACTTTAACATTATATGTACTGATTGCAGGTATTTGATGTTAATACATGGTAGAAATGAGGTATACATGATAGACAGAGACAACAGTGTGTTCTATGTCCCAAACTTGGAGTTCCCTCGCAGAAAGGATCCCAAGGCTCATATACGAGACACACTGGTTGATGGAGAACTGATTTTAGATAAAGTTGAAGGACAGACTGTACCCAGATATCTCATATATGATATAATACGATTTGAGGTGAGTTACTGTTAGCTATTGGTGAGATATGGGTATTTTCTTATGATGCTGTTATCTGTGTTAAGGTTTGTGTTGATGCTTTTTGTTTAGGTATATTTTATGTACTGTTGTGATTTTTGAGTACATATTGTATACTGTTGTTAATGTATGGAGGATATATTGTATACCAAATTTTTGAATATATATTGCATACTTGCATTTTTGTGAAAATAAGTATCCTCTCTCTCTCTCTCTCTCTCTCTCTCTCTCTCTCTATATATATATATATATATATAAGGTCTCCAGATTTTGCCTAAAATGACAGACCTATGCAATGGGACTGATTTTTTAACTTTTAGTGCCCAAATCAGACATTAGAAGATTCTGCTAAGCTGGGAGAAACTAATTCAGACTTAAGAAATAATTGTTGTAACTGAAACCTATACTCGGGTATTGATCACATCACATAGGTGTGAAGCTGTATAATGTTACATCTACCAGAGCCAGGTTCCTGGGAAATATTTCCCAGCCTCTGGCAAGTCTGGTAGTATACCATTAAATTTTATCAGTAAAGAGGGATTCCCAGTAGTCATTTTCAGAATGGCATAAGGAAGAAAAAGTGAAATAAATCTGGCACATATTACTTGAGGGACAGGAAAAAGCCTGTTGGTTTGGTATCAAAATTTTAAAGGTCATGATCATTATGGCTCAAAGAAAATTGACTGTGCATAATGCATTTTGTTCAAGAGTTAGTTCCTTAACCAAATTTTGTGCATTTTAAAAAGCTCAAACAACCAACCCTGACGTGTAAAAGGAATATTCATATTTTTGGCCAGACTTGGAAAAAAAGCATGAAATGTAAAAATTAAATGTATTTGACAGTATGTCATGTTCACGGCAAGAGATAAGATTGTTGCTGCCATGTTGCATTTGAGAAATAAGGATTCTCTCATGGTCAGTGAACTATTGACCTCAATATGACTTAGAACTGCAATTTCTGAAACGGAACTGGAGGTCAGTATTGGTCTTAGTGTACCTTGCGAACATTTTAGTTGAACGTAATGTATCTTTGCTGTATCATATTACACTTTTGAACTTTTCAGACACATCTTTTCCAAGTCAGCAATAGCAGTACATAATGTTTCATTACACCATACTGAAATTTGATCCACTTACAGAAAAAATACTGTTGTAGATTTAGACTTAACTAGCAGTATGCCATAATGGATATGGGGTGGATGTTTGCTACAGCATATGATGTCTTTGTTATTGGTGTTAAATGTTTAGCTTCTTGGATCTTGGGTAGCAAGAGATTATGTGGTTGCTGCTGCGTGATGACAAAAGTATCCTATTTGCATAGCCTCTCTCTATTTGTGATGATTATCCCTTTCTAGCTAAATTTGCAAACTTTCTTTGGTCCATGGGGTCAAATTGTACTAAACTACAGATTTAATAATCCCATATTTATTATGTCTGTAAGATTGATGATTTGTTAATTTGGTGTTTTATGACTCAGCAATACAAGTAGGTTATTTAGTGATGAGGTAATTGGAGTATAGTGCCTTATCCAGGGACACATCACAGGACTGATCCAGTGATAGGATTTGAACCTGCACCCATTTTCTTATGATTCCAGTATGCTGACCACTGAGCCACTGCGACTTCTTTCTGTTTTGTATGAAATCTCTTTCAGCAATTCTTTGGGTTACCATATTGATTACCATATCAATCTCTGCTTGTCAAAGCTGGACATTTTATGTTTAGTACCATTTCATGGGCAAATTGCATGCTTATATTACCTTTTTTAATTTTAAAAATTTTTTCTACATCTTGTGGCTGCTTCATAGAACCAACATGATGCATATGTTAAATATTGAATTTAATATGAGCAGTATGTCACCTATCTCTATTGTGTAGCTTACCATTCCAGGATGGAAATTACCCATGTCTGTATAACAAGAACTTCATCCAGCTATGAGATGGAAAGTTCTAGAAAGTTCAGAACTAGAAAGAACACTGACCCAGTCTATTCCCAAGTCATAGACCCATGTTCAGTACTCATCATCCTTTTCTGGACAACATATTGGGTCAGTTCAGCTCAGAAACACTCGAGAAACATTTCCTTCTCTTCTGTCTGAAACATGTGTTCTAAATATTGTTTTCTGTATTCCTATAGTGTTTATACCCTCATTCCATTGCATATTTGATCATAGTATTAGCTCTCTAGCAATTTATCAAGATTTGATAATCCATAATTTTTGTAATTATATTATTTTAAAAATTTCTAGACTCATGGGTAGGTTTCCCCACACATATTCTAATTTGCTTTTGATCTCTATCTCAGTCAGCATTTATTTAGTAAATGTCTGTTTTGATGATGCATTAACAAATGCTTTATGTTTAATTTTTTGGAGAAGGAGGTCACACATCAGAATTATCTTTTATTAGTGTGTTAAAGTGGCAACACATCATTAATTTCAATTATAGTGAGTCTCTGCAGGTAAATTGACCAGAACAGTGTATGGTCTGGTCTGTTGTCCCTTGTCTGTCTGTTGTCTGTCCCGCATTGTCTGTTGTCCCATGTCCATCTGTCTGTTGTCTGTCCCCCATTGTCTGTTGTCCCATGTCCATCTGTCTGTTGTCTGTCCTCCATTGTCTGCTGTCCCATGTCCATCTGTCTGTTGTCTGTCCCCCATTGTCTGTTGTCCCTAGTCCATCTGTCTGTTGTCTGTCCCCCATTGTCTGTTGTCCCTTGTCCACCTGTCTGTTGTCTGTCCCCCATTGTCTGTTCAGACATTAGCACTAGTTTATTATCACTACTCCTCCTAAACTACTTGAAAGATTGCAATGAATCTTTACATGCATATTCATCCCATGGTCTTGTTGGTCCTAAATGCAGATGTTGATGCATGGACAGCAAATACAGCCATCACAGTGGCTATCTTAAAAATCTTGTTGTTACTAATCCTTCTGCATGGATGGTCATATCAATATGAGGGTTTCTGCTAAGCATCTTTCTACGATATCTGGTTGGTTCTAATAGTGTCATTCAGCTATTTAATATGCTGCCACAGGAGCTTTCTTGAAAATCTTGCTGCCACTATTTGTTCTGAATGAGTGGTCATATCAGGAAGGAGTTCTCTTGTTATACAGTATAATTATATTGCATTTTGATGGTTTTACTATATTCATTGTTATCAGTATCCAGGTTAAGTATTGCAGACATTAGTTCATGTTTGACCACAGGTACAACACCATTCATTATATTCTAGAGTGAGTTGGACTTGCACTACCTCTTTAATTAATTATAATATAGTGTATGTTGCTGGTTTCATTACATTTTTTGGTATCAAATACATAGGTTAAGTATTGCTGATGTTTGATAATGTTTGGCTACAAATCACACACTATTCATCGCTATCATTAATACCATAAGAGGCAGGTAAAGTATCACATTTATTACATTTGACTTCAGGTCTCATGCTGTTCATAAATATTATAATCATGACTTCTGATTATTTCACCTTGTTTTCAGACACTTCTTTTGCAGCAGAATGTTGCAGTGTCTGCAAACTGGGGCATAGAAAAGCATAGAAAAGCCCTATGGAATACACCCTGCTTGCTTTTGCTTGTATTAATTACCAATGGACAGATGATTGTCCATTTTGCTGCTTATGGTCAGATGAGGTCTGGGACCTTGCTGAAAACAGATGCACTTTTATGGGGAGGAAGGAAGGGTCTTACTCCTCATCTTATGAAAATACTGGATCCTTCCATCAGGTCGTAGAACAAGAAGATTAGTTATTTGGTGAAGGGCATTCCTTGATCCCAGGAGCATATGGGGTCAGTCTCTCTGGAGACATATAAGGCCTTTGACCCTTGACGATTGTTACAACCCAATCTGTGCACACTAGGATTAGATTCAGAGATTGGGTCAAGACCCCCATGCACGCCCTCGAAGACCACTCCTATCTATTCACAGACATGTCATAGTCTTGGTAGGGTACTTACTTTGAGCTGGAAAGGATAGTTCTTCAGGGTTCATGGTACCAGGAAGAATATACCCCACACATGAACAATTTGAGAATGAGGGTATTACTTTTAGCTCTTCAGAGGTGCATCAATCATTTAAGGAGTTGATGTGTGATGATATCCTTTGACAACATGTTAGTGGTAGGGAAGCCTCTGGCAACAAGGAGGCATACATGCCCCTTCTCTTTGCATGGAGATTTGGAATCCCCATCGCTGGGTAGCCTCAGAAGGGAAAAACACTCTTAAGTTTGTAATATTCCCGGCAGAAAGAATATTTTGGTGGACAATCTGTTCCAGGAGGCAAGGTAATCCTCACAGACTGGTCACTAATATGTAGCAAAGTCCCTGTTCATATTGTTGAGGAGACCATTGGTGAACTTTTTTTGACAAGGCTAAACAACAAGCTTCCCTTTTATGTTTCCCCAGTCGCAAACCAGAGGGCCTGGGCAGCAGATGTCTTCAGCCTGAAGTGGGATCTTCTGTTTGCTTACACCTTCCCACCATTTAGGATGATTCTGCAAGTGCTCCACAAAATCAGTAACTTAACTGCACAGCTCATTTGATAGTTCGTTTGTGACCCCATTGGCTGTGGTTCAGTGATCTTTTCGACCCAGTGATAGGCCAGCCCTGGACATTGTCTTGTCTTCTCCACCTTCATGCTTTGCTCATTTCAGGTGATCTATCTGCCAGGATATTGTTTTGAGCAAGGTTGCCAAGTGCATAGTTCAGACCAGGAGATGCTCTGTGTCCATGGCCTGTGACGCCAAGTGGCGAATCTTTTGCAATTAGTGCAATAGGAAATGCATCAGTCCTAGCTGGCCCTCTTTGAGTGCAGTGGCTGATTTTCTTCTTTTGCTGTGCTTGATATCTACTAGTAAGGGATAATGGAAGCCAGATCCAACATTCTAAAATTTTCAAAAGGCCCAGCCATAGGTTTAAATCCTCATATTTCTGATATTTCAGGTATATTTAACTGCAGAGATTGGTATCTTTCTCAGTAATGCCCATATGGAATCTCTTGTACTTGTTGTGGTCTTTGATAGAACATCATTATGAACCTTTGGATGAAGCTAACTACAATAACCTTACCCATAAGTCTGCTTTCTTCCTGTACATATTGTCTGCAAGACAAAGCAGCAAGCTTCATGACATGTCCATAGCTGCCAACCCTCACGATTTTGGCGTGAATTTCATGACTTTTTTAGCGATTCACGCCTCATGCAAAAAAATCATGAACTCCCCAATTCTCAATTATTTTAAATCTTTAACAAAATAACCAATTTCCTGTTAAGTGCTAGTCGTGATATCAGCAGTTGCCAAAACGGTCCAGAATTGCTAGTCGCGATATTAGTAGAACTATATCTGATTGATACAGTTGGCCCGGTAGGAAGCATTTTAGCTTATTTTAATCTATATGTATTAGAGTAGTTTTACAAATGCTTTTGAGAGAAACTGGGGCCTAACCAGAATTTTGCTCCGAGCATGTGCCGCCAACACTGATTTGAATTACCATTCGGTGTCGATGTTGAAAATGTCTTCACCACCAAGGAAAAAGAAATGTATTGTACAAAAGTGAAGTTTAGTTTCGAATATACCAAAATTTGGCTGTGCATTCAGCCATTAAACACCGATATACATCATGCTTTTTGCACACAGTGTGCCACAAATTTTAGCATTGGGCATGGTGGCAGAGATGATGTGAGGAAGCACATTGGTAGCAAAAAGCACATAGAGGTTGGGAAAATTAAGAACTCCAGCAGATTTCAGTTCTGGAATATTTTAAGCCATCGACGGAAGACCTGCAAGCTACCAACGCTGAAACATTTTGAATTTTCTTGTTGAACACAATCTATGTTTATCAGCTGGATCCCATGCTAAACATTTGTGCCAACAAATATTCCCTGTCTCGAAGATCGCTTCACAAATTCATGTCAAAATTCACAAATTTTTATCCATATTTTCACTAATTGGGAGCCTGGAGGGTTGGCTGCTATGCATGTCTATAGATGAGGTTGCCTTCAGTTCAGTGACAATTACTAGTTGGTTTCTCACCTTTGTCAACCAGCTTCATTCGGTAGCTTCACTCCCAGTTGACATCCACATTCTCAGATTGACTGATATACCCAGTTATGGCTTTATGATTCTATGTGACTGCTTCTTGAGGGAAAAAGGACGGTTAGGAAGCATCTATTCCTTCCCTTGAAGTTGTCTGCTGAAATGTTGGTATCAATTCTATCTAGGTGGATTGATTAAGAGAGTGTATCAGTCCCTTGCTGAGACGGAATTTTTGTTCAGGAAGATTAAAGGCCATGAAGTTCTAACCATTGCTGGGCCTATAAAACTCATTCATCATTGGAGGATGTGATCAAAGCCTTGTTTTTGGAGTCACAGACTACCTTCACATCCATTTATTCTTTGGAGTGCCAAAGTGTAGGCATATTATCTTAAGGGCCAATAGTTGTGGCACATAGAGATGCCAACTTACAGTAGTGGCCAATAGTTGTGGCACATAGAGATGCCAACTTACAGTAGTGGACAATAGTTGTGTCCCATAGAGATGCCAACTTACAGTAGTGGCCAATAGTTGTGTCCCATAGAGATGCCAACTTACAGTAGTGGCCAATAGTTGTGTCCCATAGAGATGCCAACTTACAGTAGTGGCCAATAGTTGTGTCACATAGAGCTGCCAACTTACAGTAGTGGACATTAGTTGTGTCACATAGAGATGCCAACTTACAGTAGTGGACAATAGTTGTGTCACATAGAGATGCCAACTTACAGTAGTGGACAATAGTTGTGTCACATAGAGATGCCAACTTACAGTAGTGGACATTCCTACTGTAAGAGTCTGTCCTTGTTTATACCAGGTATTTATGCCGTCAGCTTCATTCTTTACTGGCAAATTCAGCTATGCAATAGCAGCAGGTAACATATTACTGATATTAAAATGTAGATTTGGGGTGGGGGGACAGTAACATTAAATGATGTAATATTTATCTGTCAGTATTGCCATATACACTCATCAAACCCTGCTCTCAGATGTCCCACAAGCAGCCTGTGTCTGTAAAAAAGATGGTGGCTACTGTGCATGGACATATAACATAGGGAATATACTTTTTTTAGTTTTGAATTTTTTAGAACTTTCCATCACATGGGAGTATAGGGGTACTTTTTAATGCAGACAAGGGTAATTTCCATCACATGGGAGTATAGATGTATTTTTTAATGCAAACAAGGGTAATTTCCATCCCAGAAAGGTAAGCTACACAGTAGTGACAAGTAAGTATTGCATCATTAAAATAAGTTGTATCCTTCTGCCCAAGAATTTATATTTTCTTGTTTGCATTTTGCTATAAACACACTTTTATGGATCATGTCAAGCTCTTATGGAACCCATTTTCTTTGTAATATGATCCATTACATCAGTTTAATTATGTTTTAAATACACTCAAATGAAGTGTCTGATTGAGTGTGTGTGTGTGTGATTTGGATTTTTAATGCAGCTTTAACAATTTTTCAGTCATATCTCAACGATGTCTGCAGTGTGGCAGTTTATAGTGATGTCTAGCACTGGGGCATCATGCCGCAGACATGTAGCATCATGTCCCACCCAGTCACATTATCCTGACACCAGGCTGACCAGTCCTAACACTAAACTCTTAATGCTGAGCGCCTAGTGAGGCAGCTGTTAGTACCATTAATATAAGTCTCTGGTATGACTCGGCCTGGGGATCGAACCCATGACCTCCCGCATCCGAGGCGGACGTTCTAACCACTAGGGCACAGGAGCAGTCAAGTCTAATTGAACTTTCTGCCATAAGTAACATGTGAAACATGCAGACTGTACAAAATGTTGATTGTTGTAACCTCCATAGCAAACACACCTCATTTGCTGCCATTACACCTTGTCATTGTCTGCCTCAATTTATTTTAGAATTGTTGTTTTGCTGCTGGATACTATATAGTCAAGTTACCATACAGAGTTTGAGTCTCAGCATGTTTATACAAAGTAAGAAATCATATTTACAAATGTTTTATGGATCAAAGTATGCCTGAACTTAATTATGTACAATTGCTAACTGTAAGAATAGCAGCAGACAGGTCTGTAATTTGCCACATTTGATAGGTTAGTAGATTCAGTCTGCTAAATCTGATTGGTTTGTCAAATTATTAGAAGCTGATGATTATGTATCTGGTTGGCTGACAGCAGTTACCACATAAATGCTGAATGCTGTTGAGTTCAGATTTGAGCAAAATTGCTTTGAAAGTGACTTAGTGGCATAGAATTATTATTAGCAAATCTTAAAGTCTGTTGCCTCTTAAGGTAATGATATTATCAATAATATAAATAAATAGGAATTCTTTATTTATGGAGTAATAGTAAAAGAGATTATTATACAGTGAAACCCGTTACGAGTGACCTGTTACGAGTGACCTCCTGTCATTTACGATCAGAATCATAATTCATGGATCGATTTTAGTATATAAACACACTGTCATGAGTGAGCACCTGCTGAATGCAACCAGTGACTATGATGTCTTGGCAAAATATGCATTTTTACACTACTATGAACAAACACATTGCCAAAACAGAGATAAACAACAATGACCTTTATTTAATCCTTTGCAACTATGACCATTCAGAGTAGACTGTTCTAAAAAACTAAAATAGGCTGGGTACCGATTCTGAAATATTATAGGTCATGCATATAGTGTCTTACAGTTTGTAAGTCAGACTAAAGTAGATTGTTCCAGCACTATGAACAGCAATATCGTGAGAACAGAGACAAACACCACTGACCTATATTTAATCCTTTGTTACCACAACTGCTTGTAAAGTAAAGTCTGTTCTCATAAAAAAAAACAAAGAACAAGAAAAAATTTTAAAATGAATCTGGCTACTAGTTTGCAAATTCGTCAGGTCAAGCATTTGATGTCAACTGTTATTGACTGTAAACCAGGCTAAAGTATATGTCTGTTATTGACTGTAAACCAGGCTAAAGTATATGTCTCGCATTGTAGTGCCAAAGTCAAGGTAGTTGTCATGTACATTGTTTGTTTTTGGAGTTAATCCATATTGCTTGGGGGTGAACTAGGTCCTTGTCTATTAAACCAGCAGGTGAGAATTGTTTCTTGGATTCGACTGATACTGTTAAAGTGTTTTATTATTTGTTGCTTTTTTTCCATGTTACTGTAATTAATATCGCACACCAAGTCGTGTGTTCAGGTTGTTAAACCGATTGCGACAACTTGAACACATGACATGTTGTGCGAGATTAATTTGTTTATAGAGTTAATCCCTTTGTCATCTGTGAATTAAGCCTTTGACTTTTGTCTGTGAACAAGTAATTATGTTTCTGTATGAGTTAATTATGTCTTTTTAGTTCATTCAAACCATTATTACAATTAAGCACTGATAATGTTAACACAAAGCACCTTAATAACAATAGCAAAACCCCCAATTAAAAAGAGACAAATTCTATTAAAAAGAGACAAATCCTTACACTGGAGAAAAGAAATAATGTAATTGAAAGAAGTGAAAAAGAGGAGACCATTTGCAAAATAGCAGTTTAAATGTTGGTAAAACAAATTCAGGAGTAAATTAGAAATGATTTTATTAGCTGTGATGTCATAGCATCATTGCAGTAGGGTTACTGACATTAGAACGATTTCATACACTAATACATGTTCATGTGATCTTCAGATATAAATGTGATTCATGTTTAATGATGTACATCTTTAATGCTATATAATTTTGTTTTCATGTGAATGCATGCATTATTTTAAGAACTATGTAAAGTGACTGTGTGTTTTGTTTTTTATCTTAAATAGTTGTGAAAGTCGACATTAGAAACTGGTCTTATTGTACAGCCTGTTTTAAGGTACCACCAGTCATGAGAGATCATTTTTGTTGGCAGAAGGGGCGGTTTCTTAAGACAGGTTTTACTGTACTGGCGGTGTAACAATACTATTTGCAAGTGTTAGACATTTATATTGTACTGTACTGGCAGTGTAACAATACTATTTGCAAGTGTTAGACATTTATATTGTACTGTACTGGCAATGTAACAATACTATTTGCAAGTGTTAGACATTTATATTTTTAGGTTAATATTTCATAGATTTTAATATCAGTCTTGGCTGTGAAAAGCTTGAAAAAGAATCTGTATTGTCAATGGTGCAGATGCAGACATTTTAGTAATTATGTAGCTTCTACCTATAAGGAAATACAGAAGTGAGTAAATTCATCTTCCAAATTTTCTTGCATTTATCTCCCATCACATACCATCACATTGGTAACCTGGGTTACATTTATCTCCCACCACATTGGTAACCTGGGTTACATTTATCTCCCATCTGGGTTAATAGGAATAAAAGTAAATCTTCAGCTTTAGTTGTTAGGTTAACTGTTAGATTTTTAGCCATCAAGTTGCTTTTTCAAACACTGAAAAGACTACAAGAAAGGTACCTAGCTCCCATTTTCTTGGCATGATATAGCCAATAAAGTGCTGAAAGTGTCGTTAAAAAGTAACCCCCTTTCCTTGGCATGATATAACCAATAAAGTGCTGAAATGATATAGCCAATAAATTGCTGAAAGTGCCATCAAAAACTGACCCCTTTGCTTGGCATGATATAGCCAATAAAGTGCTGAAAGTGCCATTAAACACCAACCCCTTTCCTTGGCATTATATGTGAAAGTGTCATTAAAAAGCGACCCCTTTCCTTGGCATGATATTGACAATAAAGTGCTGAAATGATATAGCCAATAAAGTGCTGAAAGTGCCATTAAAAACCAGCCCCTTTCCTTGGCATTATATGTGAAAGTGCCATTAAAAAGCAACCCCTTTCCTTGGAATGATATTGCCAATAAAGTACTGATTAGTGCCATTAAAAACCAACCAACATCATCAATCTCTTAACACAGCTTAGTCTAAGTCACTTTTCTTTTTAAAAAAATTATTCAGACATTTTCAAATTATCATTTCCTTGCAAAATTTCAAATTGCAGAGTCAAGAGGTAGGGAAAACCAACTTTGATCTGCGGATGTTCTGCATTGGGAAGGAATTGATTGGTCCCCGGCATGAGAAAATCAAGCAAGGTCTGATAGACAAGACCAAGGAACCATTTAGCGTGAGAGCTAAGCACTTTTGGGATGTGTCGTGTGCTAGAAAGGTACTGTTTGTTTCAAAACTTAACTGCCTGGAACATAATTCTGTACTCAAGGAAACTGTCACAGGAGAATTACTTTTATATCATCTGAGTGAAGACAAATTGCATATTGAAATTATGAATAATACTCCATTATTAAGTCTAATCTTTATTTGTTTACATCATTTACATCTAACAGTATAATGTCAATGAATCAGATGATTCGAAATGGTCTTTGAGGTGGAAAAAATTTGAGTATCCCCAAAAAATTTCAGATGCCTATAACCCCACTTACCTTGCATGTGTGAGAAAATAAAGAGATGGAAACCATTTCAGATTTTGTTGAATTATTACTCTTTTTGGGTGGGGGGTATTTAAATTCCACATTCTGTAAAAAAAACAACCCCAAAAACCCCGGAGATCTCACAGCATACAGTACTCAGGCCAGATGTCAGAATAAGTGGATTATGATATAACAATGCGTTGTTAAAACAGTTTGTAAATATGAACAAAGAATTTGTTTATCTAACAAGAGATAAATTCCATTGCATTTTATATCATGTTTTTAGCTTCTTTTCATGATGCATCTGAATTTCTTCACTCCAAACGCATGGTTGTATATACAGGTTGTAACTGTCAATAATGTCAGGAAAAAAATAATCACCAGATGGTATATTTAGTTGCCACTAAGGAATATAAATCGCAGTTTGTGACCGCTCCGGTGGCCTAGTAGTTAGATTGTCTGCCTCGGATGTGGGTGGTCATGGGTTCGAACCCCTGTCAAGTCATACTAAAGACTTATAAAAAAAATGGTACTAACAGCTGCCATGCTAGGCACTCAGCATTAAGAGGTTAGTGTTAGGACTGGTCGGCCTGATGTCAGGATAATGTGTCTGGGTGGGACATGATGCTACATGTCTGTGGCATTATGCCCCAGTGCTAGACATCACTATAAACTGCCACACTGCAGACATCGTAGTGATATGACTAAAAAAATTTTAAAGCTACATTAAAAAATCCAAATCTCACAAATCACACATTGTGACATTGGCAAAGCCAAGTGTGATTCCCAGTGTTATATGTCATACTTTTAAGAAGAAAAAACATTTTTTCATGTACGAGAAAAATACATATACAGGTAAAACCCATTATATCTTGATTCGTTATAACGCAATTCCGCTTATAACACGATGGCAGCATGGCTCCCATTTTTTAATTTAAGGTGACCTCTCTTTTTTAACATCCTAAATACATGCTTTCAGAAAAGCCGATTATTCATATCCCTAGCAGATTAAATGATCAAGAGGTTAGTTAAAACTGATGACATTGAAATTTCAATGCATATTTTCTACTGGAAAGTTTTTCAAAAAATTTGTTAAAGTGATCCCGCTTATATCACGATGTTATTCTTTGGACCCTGAGCATTGTGTAATAACAGATTTTACTTGTATATGAAATTGCAGGAGCCACGCCACGATCGTTTATTAGAATTCCTGCATTATCTAACATTTTAAGATAATAATAATTTTAGGTAAACACATTTACTTTGGATCTGAGTTTAGGACAGTGGTTTTCTCCTTGGAAATTGATAAATTGACTGATCTTGTTTACAACTTGGAATGTTATAGAAATGAACTTTTGACCCTTGTCCTGTTCCTCTTATTATGTCTTAGATTTTTATATTGAGGTTGTTTACTTCTGAATTATTATTATTGTCTTTAACTTCAGCTGTGTTCAGATTTAATTTGAACAGAATCTAGTATTTTAATTATTCATTGGAGTAATAAAGTGCTCTTTAATACTTTCTGACTAAAATCACTATTTTGGGATTATTGTGAATTCATTTAGAGACATTTTGTTGTTGTTGTAGGGTTTAATGCCATTTTTCAGCACAAGATAGCGGCCAGTATAAATGATGGAGGCAGAACCCGGGGAAAACCCCAGAAAGAACCACTGACCCACAAGAAGCTCCCAGCAAGCTTTCTCACATACCCACATTGGCCAAATCTGAGACTTGAACCCACGCAGACAGAGGTGAGATGGCAGTGATCTGTAACGGTGAGTGCTTTAGTTCACTCGGCCACTTGGGAGACATTTTGGATTATATCATTGTGATACATCAACACTGTTAGCACATTAACACTTTTCCAGCCTATTGATACATCAGCTTATTCAAGATTGGAATTTATTCAGAACAGTACTGGAATTCATTTGGAATACTATATACTTGTGGATTTGTAATAGAAAATTTAAGGCTGTTTTTGGAATTTAATTCACAGTACTTTAAGTTCTTTGTAAATTTTCACTTTGTATTCTAGGTAAATAAACTTGTTGGTTTTTCACTTGTTTCTTTTACTTAGTTTAAGACCATAGAGTCATAACAATTAATATTCTGCCATGCAGTTCCTGCTGCATTTTAGTCAGATTAAGTCCAAAACGTAAACTCACATTTTTGGACAGTTATAACATCTGATGCTACCATATATGAGTTTAAAGTCTTTCATGAAAACACAAACATGACACCATTCTTTGAACTGTACTTTTCCTTGCCATGTTGCTGATTTCAGTCATATTTTCAAAAAAGTTTTTTTTGCAACAGAATTTACCATATGTGCAGATATGCCTTTTGTTGACAAATTTATAATACAAAAGTCTTACTTCTCCCTTGTATCTCTGATTGAGAGTTTGTGTTGATTTTTTAAACTCAACAATTCCATTAAAATAAGTTTCAGTTCATTCTTTGTTGGTTTCAGACTTGGCAGTTTCCATCTTCTTGTGCAACTTGGAAATAGTTCTATTATTTCATTGAACATCTCTTTTTATGTGCTATTGTTACAATTCTGTTTTAAACTGTGTAACATAAAGAAGTGAAACCAACAATTTAAGTAAAATTAAAAACAGAAACACAGCATTGTGAATAATCCTAATGTCCTATCACAAGTCGAAATGTATGGACTGTTCCAAATGGATTCCAGTAGTCTTGAATATGCTTATGTACCAATAGTCTTGAATGTGCTGATGTGCCAATAATATAATCCAGAATGTGTTTGAATTAGTCCTCAATAATCCCAAAGTAGTGTTTAGTCCAAAGAGTCAATGAGCACTTTGTAATGCCAATGAATAATTTAAATAAATAATTCCTCTCAAATTATAACTGAATACAGCAACAAACTCTAATAATAGATTTTCCCGGACTTGTATTAAAACAGGAATGAAGACTTTGTCTACACAAACTTTTTATCTACATCCCCACTTCACCTATGTCTCAACAGCATTTTCTGAAAACTAATGGAAAATTCCAAAATATTATGAACAAGTTCACTTCAGAACATACCAAACTTGTAAACAAGATTACCATAATGACTGTAAATCTTCAAACACCATAAGCCTTCTGACACCCTAAATTATTTTGAAAAGTAATATTTTTATGACCTATAAATGTTTGGACACAAAATTATAGCAATTTTTTCATGTAGTAAAAGTCTTGGGACACCAAACATTTTTCTGCTAATTGATCGATGTACTCTATCAATCTTAATGACACCCCCCAAAAATGACTTCATGGTTATTAAGGGACTTTAATCATGAATTATGATATGCAGATGTTAAAAGTTAATATAAATTTGTTTGAAAAAGTCAATAAATTTATTCAGTTTTCTTCTGTTCTTACTTCTACCTAATTCAGATTTCTGTATGATTTGATTGGACAACAACAAGAATTGAGCATTCACCGGTTGCTGTAACAGTAACCTCTCCCTTTTGACTCTAGTTAATTATGTTTGTTAATGCATTATTGCATTTGAATTTTGTATCAGTGAACCAGTCATTTTATTTTTGCCTTGAAAGTGTAGATACCTAACTCATTCAGATGTGATCCCAGTATGACAAGTGAACAACAATAGTGTTTGGCTCAACGCTTACATTTAGTGAACATATTTTCATAATAGCACTAACAGTTGTACATTGAAGGTTTTTTGAACTTGAGTTAAATGAAGTACATCCCTTGGATTAGAATCATGCATACCACTGCACTACACTTAGATGATATATCCAAAATACAATTAAGAAGTTTCAGAAATAATGCTTAAAAAATAATTGTAATACCATAAAAACTCAGTTGCAATATGCTTTGATGTAAGTGACCTTTGACCCTGTTTACACAGCTACAGTAATCTTGCTAATATTATGGAGTAAAAGGCAAGTACACATCAAAGTACTGGCATAGCTGCCAGATGGAAAATTCACCCTTAATCCAAGCCAGTGTCAGGGTTTAAACAATTAACTGGCCTGGATTGCTGTTGGAAAAAAAAAGACAAATCCACCAATTATAAACAGTGGAGATGCCAAAACAACCAACTTTTCAAATTCCAAGGTGTGGAAAATTGCGATTTTATTTGGCCAAAAGACAAAACTAAAATAGATTGATGGTGATCTTAGTCTGTTAATTTCATACTGTGATTACCCCCAGCTAGATATATTGTCAACAGTGAGGCTTTAAGCTTCAATGCATTTGGCAGTATGGATAAAGCAAAGAAATTTTCTTGTGAGATTCACAAAATGATCAAATGTTCCTGAAGACACAGGTGCCTTAGGTTTGAGCACACTTTCCAAGGGCTGAGAATTAGGGTGACTGAAGTATTCAGATTGAAGATCACCTTCAAGGAACTGCAGGTGTGCAGATACCTGAAGGACCATTTATTGCACCAGCTTAATTGAAAATGTATGGAAATAATGATTATAAATTTAGATATGAATGTTTATAAAACATGATTAGAGTGGGATAATTTTGTTTTGTAGATAAATGAGTTTATGAAATTTTGCGTAGGTTTTCTTCATTCTTACATTTTTCATATTCAAACATAGGCTGTTCAAGAAACTGCACAGTTCATCTGATTTTTTCATTTCTTCACAAATAGCACAGGGACAGTTAAACCCCTCTATGATTGATCCATATTGAGGGAAGTACCTAGCAACTCAAAGCACCAATTTTATATCATGATCATCAAAAGTGGATATTACTGAAACTTCTTTAAATTTTGCATTGTTGCTTTATTTCAAACAAATCTGGACTAATCT
The DNA here is from genome assembly GCA_016617855.1 of Megalonaias nervosa. NCBI lineage: Eukaryota > Metazoa > Mollusca > Bivalvia > Unionida > Unionidae > Megalonaias > Megalonaias nervosa. Next base: position 73,726 of record JAECUM010001635.1, on the reverse strand, counting down.
ATGTGCTAAACTGATGCACAGTTTTTAGCTTTTTATCTAAGTGGCATAAATGTACCCCAGTTTTATAAAAGAAAAATAATCCAATGACAAATGCAAGCTGGCATCATGGATTGGATTTTCCTTGATCAGTAATGTGTGAGGAAATGAAGTATGACATTTGCTGTATTGATCATAATACCTTAGAGGAGTACTACCACTATCTCACAAATCCAGCCCACCCATGGTAAAATCTTTAGCTATGGGAGCTAAAAGTTGTCTGCCCACATAAATGGCAGACAGGGTGATCTGCCCTTGATATAGGGATTGTCCATAAGGTGTTACTTCCATTCATGCCCAGAAGCATGCTCACACTTGAGAGGCCTTTCAAATCAAAATCAAGAATTTCTGGTATTCAACTATACAGCAAGTTGGAGGAGTTTCATCTCAAGGAAGTATACTCCATCAACATTTCCAGCCATTTCTTGCTCGTTTCTATGAGATGAGATTTTTCTGTCTATTGTAGAATTACAGTTTTGTTGTAAATATATATGTTGGGTGCCTTTTTTGTTGTTACCTGCATGGGTTGCTAGTACATGAATTCAGTAATGTGTACTTGATTTGTATATATTTTGCAATATAAATTGTACACTTATTAAGTTGTGCAATTTTTTTTATATTTGAAATAAATTGTATTACAGCAACCACCATAGTAAGTTTAAATAAACATTGCGTGCTTGTCTGCATTAAAAATTCTTTAGATGTTCGGATACACACAAGTTTTCTGTAGGTAGTGCATAGTCAGTAGTGACCACTTCATAGTTGTAAAGTGTTACTTAAGTGACTTTATCTATATAGGCCATTTGCTTACAAGCAAATTTTGGATGATACATTGTAAAAGCCCAGTAACATCCACTGCATGAGTTCATAAAGAACATTTTGCTAGCATCACCTGGATAAGTATTGTCTGCTCCATATCAATTATAGATTCTAGAATACTGACAGGACTAAATGCAAGGGCATGGATGATGAGCATAATACATGTGGGTTACATTGGGAAATGTCAAAAAAGCACAGTATGGATGGAGTGTCAGTAGAATACAATACAATCTTAACAAAAAGGAAAAGGGGAGAATGCATTTCTAGAGCTGAAGATGTCATTAGCACCTTTAGCAATCTTCACCAGCAACCTTCTAGGAGTGTACAAAAGGCTTTGGAATTGCAACTTTCTTCTAGACATGATAAATTATGCTCACTAATTCCATCATCATTGCTCGACCTTTTGGTGACAAGAGCAATCATGAATCAAAGAAGTCTTGCTTATTGCCACCAGAATTTTGTCCATATCCTCCTGCTCCATTAATAGCTCAGTCCAGAGCATCAGTTGATGTTTTAATCAAGAAGTCTGACTGCATTAAAACGGTTACTGCAAACTGGTCAAGTGACTTGTTTATTGGGTTCTTCAGAGAGGCAGTTACAGGACCCTGGTGTCAATAGACCTTTATTTTCACAGTGGTAATACTATCTAATTTCAGTAGAGCATTCTACAAGATGCACAGATCAGTGTTTCATACAGAAGTTCCACCTGTAGACAGAGACATAACAGGCATGGGAATGTGAAACCCTCATCATTAAGCAGCCAGGATACTGTCTCACACTGTGCAAGGAGCAACACATGTCCAATAACCTGCTCCAGGATAAGGAACTTGACAGCGGTACAGAGGATAGGATGGCCCTGTTCTTTCACAATTGGACTCTGCAATCCAAATCAGATTGCTCTAATGTTGAATGATGGGACTGTTTAAGTTGATTCATATGCTATCCTGACATAAGAGCATTGGTATTCATAGGGCTGAGTCTACCCGTTATAGTGCTACAGTGCATCCATCTCACTTATGACCAGTTTTGTGCCACAATACCTAAATAATATGGATTCTTCTCAACCATAAGACAAGAACCAATCCATAACTTTTACTGCATCATTCCCATCTAATTCATATGATAACCTTTATGGTCCCACTTGGGGACTGTATGCTTCACTTGGTGATAATCTTATAGAGATCAGAGGAATGGATTGGACTCACCCCCATTAGGAATTCCAATTGGGAAACAGTCCTCCAGATCTGATATACGTTCAAGGCCATGGTTCTCAAGAATCAATGCAGAGAGAATCAAAAGCAGAGAGAAGGGGATCATTTCTGCCTCTGACAGTTTTTCTCCATGCTTTCAAATAATTTTTGAAGGTTCTTCTCTCAATGATGCATAGTCGAGACATCCAGTATAGTGCCACAACAGTCCTATGTCACTATGGCCAGTTTAGTGCCTTTGTGCACAGTTGCTATTACAGACTAAGGGCCACTCTATAGCCATCAATAGTCCATATCTGTTATGGGTCCTAGTTGTCCTGGCACCTTATGGATCTGCCTCAGTCCAATGCCATTGCTGACCAGTGTCAATCAGTTAGCAACAAGTATTATGGTCTTGGCATTAAAAGAAGGAAATGACTAAACTTTGCCATCTGATGTGGATTGTGTATGGACACTACAGATTCTGATATAGGTTTCTCTTATGCCTAAGGGGACAGGTGATGAGGATCCACTGTCATCTGTCTTTACAGGCACAATAGCACAAGAATCCATATCACAGATCACTGGTCTGTACACAATATATGACCCATGTCAGTTTGTGGTGCAGCAGTATCTAAGCCTGAGAATTACTGGGTCTCCTCAATGCTACAGTGGATCTCATTGTCTGGATCACTTGTTCATGAGAAATAATACTGTTATCCTGGCAGTAACCAGATATTTGATCATTGGAACAAACACTCCTAGTTTCTAGTGATACCAGGTCTCAGTAAATGGGAGAACCTCACTTAGATTATGGTGGGTGTTCCCTTGCAGGTTCAGCCTCCAGGAATAATGATTTATGCAGATGCATGTACAGCAGACCTTGTGCCATCATTTCAGGAGGCTACTGGATTGTGGCCCACTCAGAATCAACTATAGCGCACATACATCCTAGAGATGAAGACCTCAGTGAAAGCATTTCATTGGTGGCGTAAGAAAATGTGTACTCATTCCAGCTGAAAACTCCACTATGGTGAATTAATATCATAAGGCACAGGGAAACTAAATCCTCAGACCTCTGCCTCCTGGATTGGTATTTTTTAAGATGGTGTCATCAATAAAAAATTCACTTGCATGTCTGTCACTTCTGGAGAGACTAAATGTATTAATGGATTCACTGTCCCAAAGGAATCAACTGATGTGAACAAAAATGTTTGTATCATCTCTCAGTTTTGGTCATATCTGTACCCTCTAAGATCGACCACTGGTGGATCTATTTGCAACAACGTAGAATACAAAACTCCCAACTTTTGTCTCCCCTGTCCCAAATCTGAAGGTGTGGGAAATCTACCCTCTTTCCATAGATAGCCATGGATATTCTCCAATGTCTCTGATTTGAAGATTCTGCAGTCTGAAAGTTTAGCTTATCCTAATTGCTCCTCTCAAGTGGGAAATATTATGGATGGATGGCTTGATAAACCAGGTAGGGAAATTACGGTGAAAAAATAATGGCATTAACTCATGCACTCAAACATCCTTGACGGCAGGAGTTTCATTTGATCTGTTAAACATGCACGTCTGGATCATATCAGATAAACAGTTCTCGCAACAAGTGATATAGAATCACTCGGATGAGAAGGCCGCCCACTTTGAAGTTCTTGAGGGGAAGTGGAGCAGTTTCTCACAGTGGTGCGACTCGAGACATATTTCTTCACTTAATCTAAATAGCATACTTTTTATTTTAGCTCTTTGAAATGAATAAGGTAGCTCTCATCAAAGGTTACCATTTCACAAGCTCTGACACACTGCATCGTCACAAAAGATATGAAATGGGACAAAACAAAGGCCTGTCTGATCTGATGAAATTTTATTTGTCATGCCTGAAGGCTTTGGCTCTGTGCTGAAAATGAAATCTGTCATGAGTTGTAATATAGTTGAATAAGGCACCATTTGAATGCTCTTGAGAGCATTCTTGGTTCATTAAAGGTCTGCTTCCTATTTTATCCTAACTACAAAAGGCAGGATCAGAAAAGACATGCTTTATCAGTTGACCTAAACTACAGTTCTATCAGGATGGGTCAGTATCATTTATGATGTGCCCTACTTTCATTGCCAAGAACAGACTCCTGTGCATGAGCAGTCAGTCTTTTGTGGTGAAACCTCTTTCCAACCTGGCTCCTTGAACTCAAAGTTATCAACAGGACCTAGTTAGGACTTTGAAGTGGTATGTTACAAGAACAAAGCCAGTGAAAGGTCATTATCTTACTGCAGGCTGTATCAGGCTCTATCAGGCTGTATCATTTAGACCTGGGGGGACCTTTGGCTGCAGCACAACAGGCAACCTTTCCAGGTTGTTTGACATCTTCTTCTCATGGATGTGGCAATGAAACATGTTGGATTTACAGGCAGAAATTTTTCCCTCTATTTCTAAAGTCACATCTCAGCCCTAATGAGTCAGTACTCAGCATGGTATTTCAGTTTAGAATCTGCCTTGCATACCTTAAGAAAACTGAGATGGTCTCTCTGGGGTAAGGAAATGTAACACCCTCCACCTGTTACCTATTCGCCTAAGGTATTATCATTGGGTAACATGTTTGAAATAAATAAAAAATACTTTTTGGAGTAAAATTTTTCTTCATTAACATGTTTTTGATCATAATACCATACCTGCCATATTTCCAGACAGTGTTGGATTATTTTGAGACTCGAAAAGTGTATTTTGACTTAAGTTCCAAGGGCAGTCAGTGCATATGACAATATCATCCAGTTGAGAATAAACTAACTTTTCATATAAGCCTATAGAAAATTTTGGAAATTCAAATCTGAATTCAACAAAATAACATGTCTGTTTTGTTCAATGCCATTAATACTTACAAAGAAATTAAATTGTTGGTAGAATTAGTATTGTCAAATGTCATCACCATATTCATATATGCATACACTCATATTATCACAACCACATTGACATTAAATGAACACTACACCAAATTTCTACCTTTAAAATCCATTAATTTGACACAGTCTTTGTTACTTTCAGTAGTTCAATAGGGGGTTTATAGGTAATGCAAGTGTCATTAGTGTTGATTGCTACACTCATTTCGAGACTGCTTGATGCTAGTGTTCAGACTCCTTGCTGGATTCTCTGTGCAAATCCTGGTCAGAACCGATTTGTTCTGGATGACAATAATGTTAGCATTGTCAAAACTGTATCAGATGCAGTCTGGTCACGAGAATTGCTTGTTTTTATGGTGAAATGAATATACATTACATTTGGGACTAGGGTAGGGTATAATGTTTTCAAGTTTAATGGTTGCATTACAGGTACTACAGTAGTAATAAATGCCTCTGTCCAGTACAGGTGTTAACACTTCATTAACACAAATCAAATGTGCAAACACGAGCATGTGCTTATTATTGTCTATCAATCAATCTATTTCATGGCTACATTCATACAGAAAAGCATGGGTCAGTTAGTAGCATTTAACAAGATTAAGATAACAAATAATAATTTAGAGAACTAATCTAATTATTGAATTCAGCTTGTCGAATATGTTGCATATAGGTGGTGTTCCTATTTTGACATACATCATACACACAGGAATTATGTATGTCGATAAGTTGCTTGCAGTACATGCAAAGAATGGAATGCACCCCCACCCACCCCAACCCCCATTTTGCTGGCATGTTTCACAAAGTAAAATTCCATTAATAATTCTGAAATTTATTTTTCCTGGGCTTTGCTGATAGCTAATTGCTTCCTGAATCATCATCAAAAATGAATTACAATTGAACACTATTCTAACAACCGAAATAATCAAGTTTTGCATTTTATATGTGGAGTAAGATCCATCTTCAAGGAAACATTGCTGCTATTCACAAACTTGTCAGTAATCTTTAATACAGATGGCTTAAACATTCTCATTCAAGGCAATGATATGCAGTAACTTTTGTTCTCTGACATGCATGTAGCATCTTTTTGATTTACCTGTATTGGATTGTTCCACTTCGTGATCTTTACCTATGCAAATTAGCACAGTGGGCTCACCCACTGCAGTCTTCAGACACATCACACTAGCTATCATCAGCTTGTTAAGTAATGTGTGAAATAGTGGTTTATACCTGACCTCTTTGGTTTTTAATTGCCACTATTTAAACTGCCCATTGATAGGTTTTACATCAGCTCCAATCAGGACTGTTTACCATTTATGCATGCTACTTGTAATAGGCATACTAAAGCGGGTTTTTTTCCCAAAGATTTCTGAAAATCCTGTTTTTCAGAACATGATCGTATCAGGGGGCTTAGGAGTAAAAAAATCGTGTTGTTAGCATGACATGCCATGTTATGTCAGTATATAATACAAATGCATCCTCTAAACATTCCCTCAATTAATTCATTCTTGAAGAGCATGCATTCCACTCCAGTAGTAACTGAAATACATACAGGATTTTGGTGCCAATCACAATATCAAGGGGAGATCACTTTCTGACTACCATCTAAGTGGGAAGTCAATGTTAAGCTTCCATAGTTAAAACATTTTAGCTGGGATGGCTGGATTTGTTGTGTTGTGGTAGTACTCCACTAAGATATTATGATAAGGTAAGTATCATCGAGGAAACATTTTACCTCAAAAAATGGTTTCTTGATTCATTTTTATAAGCACTTTCAAATCTTTAGAGTCCTTATAAGTAGTGCAGGTCTGGGGTCAATATAAAATCATAGATTATTTGACAGTAACACCATGACAGTCAGAATATAGTTATTATAATTGAAAATCCTATGCAGGCAGGGGCATTTTGCCTTTTTTTTATGTACCATACAAACATGACTAATGAAAGTCAGTAATTAACTAGTAGTTCTTATTAACATGTAATACACTATAACTGCAAATTTAGAAAATGCAGAGGGTGAGGGTACAAATGTAATGTAACAAGCATACACTAGTGAATAACTTATTTGAATCATTTAATTGAAAGGAAATTTCATAACGAGACTTGTATGGAAGAAATATCAATAAGATATAATAATCATGGCTCTGTAAAATGTGTGTCACATTTCCCTTGTAAAGCTGCATCAGATAAGATTTTAAAAGCAAAAACATATTTTAAAAAAACAACACTTTATGGTACAATTTTATCCCCTTCTCATAAAGGGTATAAATCAAGAATTTGCTTTTCCCTCCTGCCATCTTTGCATTCTCCATGTTATGCTGTAACCACCGTAATATATAAGTACACCTATGGACATCAAACTTGCACTGTGGATTCATCCTTGGATGGACATGTGTTGCTGACTAAAACTTGGTAGTTGTGACCTAGTTTCAAGATTTATTTTGAATTTTATTAAAATTGTGAATTGGCTCTAATTCCAACATATGTTTACCAACTTACCTTCAGCTTGTTTGTGCCATGTCCAAGTAATGTTCATATGGACATAAATCATTCTGTATAACAGCTCTGACGGTTGCAAACTATGTGGAATGTTATTACCTGTTATGATACAAGCACAGATACAACAGACTTCTTCACATAACATTTACACTTGCGATTTTGTGCTGTGATTCATTAGTTTTAGTAATGGTTTTCCTTTTTTCCCCAGATTCTAGATGGTGATTTTGCCAATCAAGTAAGCCATGAAGTAGATGGTCTCGTATTCCAACCAGTGCCAGATGTAAGAGTCTCCGACTGTTATCATATCTAATGATCCCATTATTCTATATGTTAAATAGGCATCTTATAGGTTAAGAATTAAAATTAATCTTTACCTTCAGTAATTTGGCATGAGTATTACAGAGATGCCCATTGTCGTGAATTTGGCGTGAACGTCCCATGTTGCCAAGCCTGTTCACAAATCATGCCACCATATACAAAATTCACGATTTTTAGTTTAAAAAATTAACTGAAAGAAAAATTTGGTGGAAGTTGAAGTCATATGTGAGTATTTTTGGTCCTTTCAAGTCTTTGTTTTGTAATATATCATCAGTTTCTGGCATACAGCTAGAGTCTTTTCAGTCCTTTCCTGTCCTTATGGTAATTTACAACATAAGACCAGTTTCTGGCATGTAACATGCCATTATGGTGGTGCTCTACAGTTTACTATTTTGTATTGGGTTCAAATTTTTAAATAAAGAATTTCCCTGGGTTTCCTCATTGGTTATACTGGTTATTTAAAAAAGACCTTGTATATCTTAGGTATTGTTCAAAGAATGTTTAATTCCCTTTATTTTGGTGTATGATTGATGGGTGTAATATGGGTTATAGAGTATACAGCTTGGCCTTACTCCAGATGTACACCTTTCAGAAAAGTGCTACCTCCACTTGGTCCTTTTCACTTCCTGAACTTCAGAGGTAAATTGTAAAAAAAAAAGAAAAAAAAGAACCGATAATGTTTTGTTTTTTTACATTTTATATAGTTGGTAATTCATTCATTGCTTTTTCAGTAGCTGGTATTGTCTAGTCTGGCAAAATTCATTTTCCCTATTTTAATAGCAGCTAAGGATAGTGTACTTTAGACAAATTCAGGCTGATTTTTTTGAGCACAAGGGAGCAGTCATTTTAGTTAGCAGTGTGCTAAGATCATTTTACAGTTTTCAAAAGTACAATAACCAAAGAAATGTCAGCCACATTACTTCAAAGTAGCATAGAAGTATGCCAACATTCTCTCCATTGTGCATGTTTTAAATACAAACAACTTCACCTTACATATGCCACTGTCGCAAAAGTACATAATAACTGGTGAGCACCCCCAATGTCTTGTATATCTTAGGTATTGTTCAAAGAACCTTTAATTCCCTTTATTTTTTGGTATATGATTGATGGGTGTAATGTGGGTTACAGAGTATACAGCTTGGCTTTACTCCAGATGTGTTCCTCTAAAAAAAACTGCTAGCTAAACTTGGTGATTTCACTTCAAGGACTTCAGAGGTAAATTGTAAAACAATAGAGCCAATAACTTTTTTTGCATTGTATATATTTGGTAATTCATTCATTGCACTTTCAAAAGCTGGTATTGTCTAGTCTGGCAAAATTCATTTTTCCTATTTTAATAGATGCTAAAGATAGAGTACTTTCGACTAATTAAGGCTTTTTTTTTAGCACAAAGGAGCAGTCATTTTAGTTAGTTGCATGTTCAGTTTCCACAAGTACAATATCAAAAGAAATGTCAGCCAGAGTACATCAGAGTAGCATAGAGGTATGCCAATATTCTCACCAATGTTCTGTAAACAAATTTTTTCACTTTTGTCCCTAATTTCCCTGGTTGGCAATGGGCATCTCTGGTATTATCTTCAAATCTTAGATAAGTTTCCTTGCAAAGACTGTAGTAACTTTTCCTCACTGTGTTTATTAGCTCACCTAACCATAAGGCAAAAAGAGTTTATGATTTGATCATTTGTCCATCATTTGTCACCCTCTAGATACTGTCTTCAGAAAATAATGGAACTGAATTTGACTGAATATGACAGAAAACAATCTGGCATTGAGGACTTTTTATATTCGTAAAAATAATACTGATCAGCTGCCAAATATGGCTACCATCATTAAAAGCAGAAAAACTCTTTAAATGACTTCTCAAAAACCAGTCAGCAGGATTTGACCAAATTTGACAGCATTTGGACATAGAGGGCTTTTAAGTTTGATATGATGTCTATCAGACATCTAATATGGCCAAAATAATTAAAAATTAGAAAGGGCATTTAAAATGATTGTGCATAGGTCACTAAATGATATTAAATTAATTGACTTAAAGGGCATCTAAATTTGTACAAATAACGCTGATCCACTTTCAAAGATGGTTGCTGTTTTAAAAAAAATGTAAGCAACACCTTGAAAACTGATGAACAAAATTTGACCACATCTGCATAACAAAAGTAGGTCACAGTGTGTTACATGTTTCAGTGACTGATTAAGATTTGTTTTAAGTTTATTTTGCAAGCTCTGTTCATGCTAGAATCATAAAACTAGCTGATTTTATATCTTATATTTTATATCTTTACAGAAGTAGTTAATTATGACCCATATTTCATGCATCACTGGCTTTAGATCAAATGCAAGTACTGTTCATGAAAGTATCATCAAATTAAATGATGGTATGCATCTCTCTTAGTACCACACTCTTAGTACCACACTCTTGCAAGCAAGGAAGGTCACTGTGTCCAATATTTCACATTTTACTGGTTTATGTAAAGTTTTTGTGTCATGCAACTGGGTGAGGGATGCATCTTGAAAAGTTTTCACCATTACCAGGACTGTCAACCCATATGATTTGACTGTATGTCTGACTGAAATGATCCTTAAATTACAGACTTAGAGGTAATAGCAAAAATTACAAAAATATCACTGCAGCCAAACTGGCTTATCAGTGTTTGATCCAGATCCAGGTTTCATATTAGATTCAGTGGAGTTATTCAGGGAACCAGTCTAACTTTAACAGCCCTGCCTTATATACTTTAAATTGCTCATATTTTTAATGTAAAACACCTGCATGATCAAGCTGGTGCTTATAGTGTTGTCTAGAAATGCCATCAAATGAACAAATATACCTTGAAGATGAAAGGGACAGTCTCATTACTGAAAAGTGGTCTAACTGACAAAAAATTTTTGACTGCATTACTATAAACATCTTTCTTGGGTTAGCAGGTCTGCATTGTTGCAAAAGACATCTCTGTGACTTGTATTTCATGTGTCAGTGACTTTTTTGAAATTCTGTGTTTGAAGGTCAACTATTGGGTGCCATTAAGTTAGAAACCTGCTTCCTTGCTTTAATTAATGATGTCATAATGCTGATGTAGCAATGAATTGATTCCATTACCTTGAGTTGGGTGGTAGACATGAATATGTCTTCAGTGGACATCAAAGTGAATATGGGCAGTATAATAAGAACCTTTTTATTTATACCCCATGCTTTTTAAATGGAACTATAATCCTGAATGTGTTGCTTCATGTGTAATATTGTACAACTCCCATATCTTTAAAAATAGAGACATGCAAACTTTAGTTGAGGTAGATTAAAGAAAAACTTGGTTTGTCCTGCCTTGTAGCACTTAGCCAGCAGGCTCAAACTTGAGAATGGATTAAAATCGTGGGGTGGATATGCTGCTGTAATGCAAATACCTTATTTATTTATGCAAATACACATTACCAAAGGAAATTATGCTAACACAGTCAGCAGCTTCTCTTTGACCTCAAGGGTGGTTGTTTACACCAATAAGCTAGAAAGAATACGGTAAAAGATTTCCTTCAAGATGTAATTGAAAAGATTTTCAGGAAATATAAAAAGCAACATAAATTAAAAATATTTTTAATGAAAAAATTACATAAAACTGAAATGCATGCTAAATCTAGATAGAATCCATTAATAAAGAGCCTTGTGTCTAAATTAATTTGTTTTTCACATTTAATTGGATGAGCTGATTATATGAATTTAATTTTGTATCTAAAAAATTGCATGCTATATATTTATCTTTTTATAGGCCTATGTACCAGGAAGAAGTCAGGATGTCTTAAAATGGAAACCTCCAACTCTAAACTCCGTGGATTTTAAACTGAGAATCACTAAAGTTGAAGGGACTGGGTAAGCTCATGACATTTTGAGTATATTGAGTTGGTTTCTTGCATGTTGTTTTAAGTGCCAAGGCTAGCAAATTTTATAGACATTTATGTTTTGGGTTTTATGTAGTTTTTCTGAAAAGTGCATGTTTACATTCAGCAAAAATGGAAGAATGTCATAATAATAATTTATATTGAAATCGTTACTGTCAGTGTGGGATTTATTACTGCTGTATGTGTCAAATGATTTTCATTCAAACATTTACAGTTTGGTCGATTATTTCTTTTCTGACAGGTGGTAACACATTAGGAACCTACGTGTTCAATAACTGAAATATGAGGGTGCTTTTGGTAAAAAATGTGCCCCAGCAATATTGTGTGATAATCTCTTTTGAAACAATTATATTTATGGTTGAACCAATTAACACTATCCAGAGATAATGAAAACTTTTCCTACAAATTATAACAACCATTTCAGTCCCTGAAGTTCCACAGTAAGTTGAAAAAAGTGCTTAGTAATGTTATCACTGTATATTTTCTCACCCACATGACAGATGAATCTTGTCTGCAGATCAGTTATCATGTGATAGTCAAAATATTGGCATACAGGCCTACACATTTTGGTGAAGTCATAATGTTTGACATTTCCATATTTGCTGTAAAAAGTGAATTATTTAATTGAATACATAAAGAACAATTTTGTTCTGATACAAGACATCTGTTCATACATGTGTAATGTGCTTCACAGTTTTGAAACATTGTCAGTGTTGTTCCTTCGAGTATAGATTGTACACACACCATTAAAATTGCTATATCTTGTGGGATCTCTGGGGATCTCAGAGATGGCAGTTCTTCGAGAAGATGGCTGACATAAAAGGAAAAAAGAGTCACAATTGTCACTGAACTGGAACATTCCTTCTCTATAGAGGGTATGTAGTACACTTCATCTCTGAACAGAAGCTACAGCTAGAAGAAAGTCAGTTTCATGTACAAGATTTTCAAGTGAATGACTCAAAAAGATCTACTTAGTGAGGATAAGAGCCAATGGCTGGGCCCTTGGAGAATTTAAGTGTTTTAAAGGATTGCCAAATAACCTTGATTGTGGAAGCCAAACATAACCTCTCTGCAAAGCAGAACAGTAGAAAATCAACTTCTTATATAACAGAGGGGCAGTTTAGATTAATATATTTCCATGTGCCCTAATCACAAAAAGATTCGCTACTTTGCGTCATAGACCTTGGAGGTAGATGATCTCCAGGCTTGAATGACAGTTGCCAATATTGTCTGAAAACTTTGCCTGCCAGATAGATCACTTGAGATAAGCCAAGCGTGAAGATGGAGAATCTGAGGACTGTTGTGAAGAAGAGACACACACACCCCATTTTTTAACAGTAGATCTTTTCATTGAAGTAACATCCAGGGTTGGTCTATCAACAGGTCAAGAACATCACTGAACCAAGACCTTCTGATATACTGTTGGATGTGTCTGTCTTGGAGATGATCAGGATAGACTCATTTGCCCAGTGAGGACACTTAGATTCTATTTGGCATCTGCAGAAGATAGTAGGGTAGGAATTGTCTTTTCCATCCTGTAAAAGGGCTCAGCTGATATTTCTGCATCTACCGTCTTTAGATGGATTTCACAATGCTATCAAGAGAGCTCATCTGCCTCAGAGAGAGAGAGAGACTTATCAGAATTAAAGCCCATGAAGTAAGGGCTATTGATACTTTTTGGGCCTGTCTCAATCATTCACCTTTGGAGGACATTATGAAAGCTGTGTTTTGGCGACTGCATCTGACCTTCTTATACATCATTTCAGACCCATGGTATTTTTTTTTTCTGGGTCCAATGGTCACGTCACAACAGTGACCCAGCTTGCTGCTATATAACAGTAATTTAAATTTTAGCCCCTTACTGAGCCCCTCTCTCTTTACTGAAAAATTCAGCTTAACAGTTGTGCCAGGTTACATATTACTGTTATATTAAACATAGTTCTTTCTTTTGGGTGGTTGGTTGGGGTGGGGGTGGGGGTAGAACTAATTTTAATTGTCAAATACTTACCTGTCACTATTGGATGCCCTCCTCCCTCCCTGCCTTGATGTCTATACTTTTATACTCATGGTCAAGGTCTTAGAATAGAATAAGGTGCACATAGGCCTATGACATGCGAGATTGATGAGCATGTTCTAAGAAAATAAAGAACAGGAGTATGATACATCTGCCACTGATGAGGGTTTTCCCATTGTGGAAAGGGTAAGCTCAGCAGTAGTGACAGGGAAGTACTATGTAATTAAAATTAGATTTATTCTGCGTTGAGTTCATTATTAATACTTATCCTGAATGGATGATCATATCGACATGCGGTTTTCAGGAAAAACTAAAATACTTCTTACTATATCTAGTTCTTTTAAATGAAAACAATACTGATATTCAATATGGCCAACAGGATGACCAGCTTGAAAATCTTATCACTCTCCTAAATGGATGGTCGTCTTACCAATATTGGGTTTTCACTACAAGACTGATCATGTCTACTTGGACCTAAATGAAAATATGCAGATCATAATCCAATGTGACCACCACTGCAACCATCTTATTTTAATGCTCAAGAGTATCATTGGTTTCAACACTCAGCAGTAATAAAGAAAAGACAGCCTAATCATGGATTCCTGTAGCCAGTAAAGTTTCTTGCTTACTAACCATGGTTTATATAAGTACTTGTAATACAGAGAGAAGAAAGCTTGTAACTCAAATATGTCTTATGCATGACTTTCTAATTAACTCCTGAACAACCCTAATTTTTTTTAAGGACTGAAAATGATAACATAAGTAATGAGAGTTACTGTGTCTTTCAGTTTATTGTCCACAAAAGTTGGTCTCCTCTATGTTGGAGGGCAGGATCAACCCTTTGCACAAATGAAGGTAAGGAGAGAATACATATTATATCAGATGTAAGGTAATCATTATATATGAAGTTTTTCATTGACATTGTACACACTACTTCCTCATTTTAGTAGGTGTTTAATGTAATTAAATGATGTTTACACAAGAATAGATTCCAGTCAAAGCTCATTATGTGGGTCAGTTCAAGGCCAGTTCAGTGAACATGCACTAGTTGGATTGGCTCAGCCAATCAGAGACAAGGGTCTGCTGTGCTGAGATAGCTGACAGCAGTCATTCACTTACAAGTGATCAGCGTTGAGAGTGGACAGTTTGTTTTGTATCCTCCACCGCCCCAACTGCCGCCTGCAGTTCTGTTACATCTGGCTCACCCTTCACCTGCAGCTCTTCTGATTAACCTCCCACCTGCATACTAACTCCACTATCTCTGGAGGTGGCAACCAGACCCATCATACTAACAGGCTACTCTTGCCGTATCTTCTCCAAGTGGTATTCGCCGCTATTGCATCATCGGGCATTCTGTCCCCAATCCACTCGACTTACAGACATAACAAGTTATGGCGACTCTGCCTCAATACAGCGGCAATTTTGCCTTAACAGTTATGTCAGTCAGTCAAACATTGGCAATTCTGCCTTGACATCAGTCATACTGGCGATTCCACCTCATAGATAGGGCATGTTGGCCATTCGATTCCGCCTCATAGATAGTGCTTCAGTCATACTGGCGATTCCGCCTCATAGGTAGTGCATGTTGGCTATTCGGCCCTGACATCAGTCATACTGGCAATTCGCCTCATAGATACTGCATGCTTGTCTTCCATCTTACCAGATTAACCCCATGCAGCGTAGGGTGAGACCCAAGGAATGCCTTTTAGTGGAACCTTATAATCAGCAGAGGCAGGTGCAGATCCCATTTTTGAAACAATTGCAAAAATAGGCTTTGATTTGCTTAACATTTAACAATCCTGATCAGTATTGATATGTGAAAACTTAGTGTATTACATTTTACCATTTGAAATCAACATGTTGGAATTTGCACATTGTTACGAGTCTAGGCTCTTACAAAAGTAACAGAAAAGAGAGAAAACAACAAGCTTTGTAAAATTAAACAAATAATTTATTTCCCTAGAATACCAAGTGAAAAATGAGTAAAAAGAACTTAGAGTTTTATGAATCAAATCCAAAAATAATCCAAGAATTAAAAAATAAAAGTCATAGTATTAAAAAGTCCTGAATGAATCTGAGTTCGAGTCCCAATGAAATCCAAAATGGAAGGTGATGACATCTGTTGTAACCTGCGAAGTGCTGTTGTGTCAACAGTTCCTTGTTGAATCACAGAAAATATTATTCCAGTTTTGAATTCTGTATAAATTTCAGTGAATGTATTTGTCCAAGAATTTTGTAAGAGCACTTTTGTATTTCCAGGGAAAAGAATCACTTGAAATTCAATAATTTGAAGAAAATAAAAATTTAACTCAAACTGGTCACAACAAAACACAACTTAATGTGTCAAATGTTTTAAGCCCGACTGAACAGTCTCTATAAGACAACAGTTATACACAAGATTCCTGGATGAGGGTCAACCTTCTAGAAAAATTAGAAGTTTGTTATGCTATTTGTCATGTCATCCATGTATGATCTTGATTCAACTTGACAATTCTTACTATGAGAAAGAATATAAAAAAAAAATTTTTAAAAGTTATTTACTAAAACTGTCACTGACTCTGAAACAAGGTCGGAAACTAGATACAATGTTTCTATTATTAGTTGCTTATCAATGAAAAAAATTAAGTCAGGTCAAACAGAACTGAACTCAATTTCTGGACAATGTCTAATCCAGTGAACAAAGTTACATTACAATAGTATGTAATGGAATTATAATATTTTAAAAGAAACAAATAATTAAATTACATATACATAACAACATATCAGTAAGAAATTGTTTTAATAATAAAACTGCTTTGTTTTGTGCTGATGCCGTCTGTTTGAATTAAAGGGATGCTAGTATGATCCCTCATTTACTGTCATAGCAATGCCCATGAATGCTTCTGTGAGAATGTAATCAATTGCATACTCAGTAGTTTATTTATCAAGATAGGGATTTCACCATAAGAAAATGGTTCTGTTTGGACATAAAATATTGGTGGAGCAGTGGCCATCTTGAAAATCTTGCTATTACTACTCCACCTAAATTGATGGTCATTTCAGAATGGGATTTTCAGTAAAGCCTTTTTATGATGTCAAAGTTGATCCTTAATGAATATGGTGCTGATCTGATATTTAATACAGCAAAAACCATTATGAGCAACCTTAGCTATGAGTGACCACCTGTCATTTGTGACCATAATCATAATGCACAGATCAATTATATAAATGTATTGTCGTGAGCAACCACCTGCTGAATGCGACCAGCGACCATGATGTCTTGGCAAAATATGCATTTTGACACTGATATGAATGACCACATTGCAAAAAACTGGGATAACTCCACTTACCTTTATTTAATCCAATGACGGCCTATACGGTCTTTAAAAAAAAAAACACAAAAAGAGGATGGCTACCAGTATCTTAAATTTTGTAGGTATGCTTATAGTGTTTCATATTTTCTATTGTAAATCAGACTAATGTACCTGTAGAGTATTCCATCACTTAGCCTTATCCTAGCTACTACCCATATGTATGAGTAGGACCCAGTATCCAGTTCAGTGAACAACCATATTGTGAGAACAGACAAACACCACTGACCTTTATGTAATCATTTCCAGCAACGATCGCTTGAATAATAAAGATTGTTCTGATCAAAAACACACATGAAAAGAACAAAAAAAAGAATTCTGGCTACTATTTTGTATATAGTGACAGATGGTACAGTCCATTAACCAGGCTAATGTACATGTTGTGAATTTGCAATTGTAGTGCCAAAATTAAGGTAGTGGTTGCATATATTGTTCATCTTTAGAGTTAATCCATATTGCCTGGGAACGAATAAGATTTTTGTCTATTAAACCAGCAAGTGAGAATCATTTGAGGGATTCAGTTGATAGTGTTAAAGGCTTGTGATGTTTCATGTGTTTTTTTCCCACCGATGTTATAATGATTACATCTTAGTCACCAAGCTATCGTCTATTCAATTTGGTGCTACCAGGTTGCACACTTTGTTCATAGAGTTAATCCCTGTATGTCTTCTTTGAATCAAGCCATTGACTTTTGTCTCTGAGTAAATTATTCTGTTTCTGGATGAGATAACTGTTTCCTTTTATTTCATTAATTGTTAGATATGTGATGCACATGTATAGTTTTATCATATTTTCCCAAAGCCTAGTCAAAACCATCTTTACAGTCAATATTACAACTGAGCACTCATTATGTTAACACCTAGTACCTTAATAACAATGGAAGAACCGCCAGCTAAAACAAGACAGATTTTAACACTGGAGAAAATAATTATTGTAACTGAAAGAAGTGATAAAGAGCAGACTGCTTGCAAAATAGTGGTTTAAGCGTCGGTAAAACAAATTTAGGATGTTATAAAGGAAAGGAGTAAGTCAGAAATGATTTCATATGCAAATACATGTACATGTGATCTTCAAATGTAAATGTGATTTCATGTTTAATGATAGAAGTATATTTTCATTGCTATATAATTTTGTTGTCAGATGAATGCATTCGGTATTTTAGCAAGAACAATTAATAAAGAATAAAATATATGTATAGTGATTGTGGTTATTTTTCTTTAAATTGTTCTGAAACCTTTGAAACTGGTCTTTTTGTACAAGCCTGGTATGAGAGACTACATCTCTTGAGAGACCATTTTTTGTTGGCAGAGGGGGCGGTCTGTCTTAACAGGGTCTACTGTATTGCCACCACAGCAGCCATGTTGAAAATTTTATTGTTGTCACTATTTTTCCTGAATGGATGGTCAAATCAACATCGGGGTTTCATGAAAGTCTTCTAATGATGTATAGTTCTGTCCTAAATGTAAATGGTGCTGATCATGCATCCAATATGGCAGCGACAGTGGATAATTTGAAAATCTTGTCACACAGGAATATCAGACATGGTTTCAGCACGCACCAACTATAAAGAAGAAATGGTCCTATCTTGAATTCCTGGAAATTTTTATGTACATTAGAGTGTCAGTCTCTTTGAGGTACTTTTGTTTTAATTAGTACCAGCAATAGAGGGTTGTACATGATTATTGCCATGTGCTACACAGTTACGTTTAAAATCACTATCCTAAGGAATTAACCAGTGCAAGCATATAAATGAATTTGGCTCTGGTGATTTATGAGTGTGATTCTAGTTACGAAGTTTTAGTTTATCAATGTTAACTTGCAATGGATACAGACGTTCTTAAATTAAGAGAGAAGCAACTCCAACTTTACTAAGACACAAATTTGTGAGTACTGCATATCAACATGATCTGTTTTAAAAGCATGTTGTCACTTAATAGCTTTAATTGATTTCTTCAGAGCTGATATCAATAAATATTAAATGCCATTAAATGAATATTTGTTTAGGACAATGGGTGAAAACTTCATCTGTCTATGGATAGGTATAAAACATTTTATCAGAATCACCATTGTACATGGCACATCTTTGGAGATGATGGATACAAATATTAAAAGTCAAAGTCACAGGGTGAATTGTTCTATGGTTTTTAGGGGTTAATTGGAAAGAACTATATGAAGAGGGTAAAATTGCCAGGGTATATCTACTGTACATTACCAGGATATAACCACTGTGTATTTCCAGATTTGTCACATATTGGCAGGAAATATCTTCTATGTATTACCAGATTTGTCACAAATTACCAGGATATATATTCTGTGTATAGCTAACATAATAGCAGGGTATATCTACTGTATATTACCAGATATGTCACATATTTTGCAGGGTATATCTACTGTATATTATCAGATCTGTTACATATTTTGCAGGGTATATCAACTGTATATTATCAGATTTGTCACATTAGCAGAGAATATCTTCTCTGTATAACCAGATTTGTCACATATTAACAGGGTGTGTCTAATGTATATTACTACATTTGTCACATTAGCAGAGTATATCTTCTCTGTATAACAATAAAGCGAAACCGTTATTATACACTGTGATATGCATCCCTTCACAAAGTTTTCCAACTCAAACACAATCCATAAATTTTAGCAGAGTATATCTTTTCTGTATAACAATAAAGTGAAACTGGTCACATTCTACGTGTTGGTGTTGTTTATTTTATAATTTCTCTGTATAACCAGATTTGTCACACATTAGCAGGGTATGTCTAATGTATATTACTAGATTTGTCACATCAGCAGAGTGTATCTTCTCTGTATTACGAGATTTTTCACATATGAGTAGGGTATGTCTAATGTATATTTCCAGATTTGTCACATTAGCAGAGTATATCTTCTCTGTATTACCAGATTTTTCACATATGAGCAGGTTATGTCTAATGTATATTTCCAGATTTGTCACATATTAGCAGAGGAATGGGGTTTTTAAAAGTTCTAAGGTCAGGTTCACATGGTTTGTTTTGGCCATGTATACTTGAGCTGCAGCAACAGTCACAGATGAGCTGATGAATTTATGGATTGTGGTTGAGTTGGAAAGCTTTGTGAAGGGATGCATATCAGTGTATAATAACAGTATCTTATTATCTATTTTCACCAGTGATCAAACTTTGGCATATTTAATATGCCTGTGACATGTTCATTTCAACTAAGCAAGGGTCATTCAGATCTTACGCTCAGTTTTGCTTTAATTTATTTTTAAAGGTAAACAAAGCACTGAAAGAATATGATGGCAAGATCATTGAGTGCTCTTTTGACATGGGAAATAATACTTGGAAGTTTCTGCGGCAGAGAACAGACAAGTCTTTCCCAAATCACTACTCAACTGCAGTTGGTATGTTTATTTAATCATCAGCTTATTTTCTGTTAGCTATAAAGATGTGTATTATCAGATTATATCAGTATAAATTACAAACATCTTTTCTTTTTCAGTGTATACAAAATTTCAAACATTGGCTTACTATTCTGTTGGGAACACACATAATTGTGTAGTGTGGACTTTGTAGAAATGTTTCTGATGACTTCCACATTTATTACCATCTCCACCCACCTGTCCATCAGTTATTGCATTTTTGATGCTCCAGTCAACTACTGCTCATTTCTAAAGCAGACTGTATGTTAGTAATTACATTATTGCTCTTGTGTTGTTAGTTGATCACAAGTTAAAACAGCTTAACTCTAAGATGATGTTGTCAATGCATAAAATAATTTTAAAGTGACATCTATTCTCTGTTTTTCAAGAAATTTCTGTGTAATATTTAGTTTACATTCTAAGATTGTATAGTATCATATTACCTTCATTAGAACAATGTGAGTTGTCACTTTTCTGTTGGTGACACTGGCCGAATCAGTTGTTGGCAGTTTTCAGATGTAATTTTTGCAAATTTGTTGAATTAAAATTTGTGGTAAAAAAATAATAGCATAGCAATTACCATATTGTGCTACATTATTTTTAGCAGTAATCTATTCAAGATGTCACCAGTATAATAAATTCCTCCTTTAGCAATGGACCATTTCAAAGCTTGTAGCTGTTGTCTTCAGGAAATGAAAATATTCGTTGATTTAGTGATAGATTAAATGTAGCAGTCCAGTATAGCAGTAATAAGTTTATCATTGTGTCTTTGCAGCAGTATGTGGGAGCATTAAGAATCCGGTCACGAAAGAGCTTCTGTTTCATGTAACAGAACATGAACGGTGGATGCCACCAGTTAAGGCACGGTCTGACCATGAAATGATGCCACCCCCTCCACCAAAAGCAAGGTGACACATGATTTATGGGGAGAAAAATGGGATTTGAAAAAAAGAATCTTGATTAGAATATTTTGTACCCAGAGCATGTTAATTTCTCGGTTGAATTAATTATTCAATTCAAATCCTATTGAATGTTAGGGATGGGAGTGAGCCAATATGCAGCATGCAAAACATGTCAGTACCTATACATCCTTTAAAAATTCTACACAAGAAAACTTTTTTATGCAGTTGCACAATAAGGCATTATTTCATGTTAGTGCTTGAAGCTTTATCCATAAGAAGTTGGTGCAGTATAACAGTTGAAATAACTTGAGAATGAGAACTTAATTCCTGACAGATTAATATTTTAGACTAAAATCAATATAATAAGCATGTTTAATCTAGGGCAAACAGTTTCTTA
This sequence comes from Megalonaias nervosa, assembly GCA_016617855.1. Classification (NCBI taxonomy): domain Eukaryota; kingdom Metazoa; phylum Mollusca; class Bivalvia; order Unionida; family Unionidae; genus Megalonaias; species Megalonaias nervosa. Next base: position 52,012 of record JAECUM010001635.1, on the reverse strand, counting down.
GTATCTTAGCTTCTGCCATTGAAGACAAAAATTAATCTAGGTTTGAACAAAGAAAAGGAAAAAAATTTGTGTTATCTCATTTAATTATTTTTACTTCTTGTTAGTTCTGTCCATTTTCAAAAGGATGCCCATGATAGCATGAGCTGAACATATAGGACCTTTGTAACACTTACTTCCAATGTAAATTTTTATTTGAACAGTCTGACTATTCAGTTGCCATTGTTTTTTTTATAATAATGTAACAAGAATACTTGGAATTAACATTTTGCCAGAATGGAGATAAATAGCTGCATCTGATGAAATATGTTTTTTTTCTTTTTGAAAGTTACACATTTATCGTTTGAGTATGTACTAAAGCATGTAAAATTGGTGAAAAAAATGTTGAAATTATGGCCATTTGAAGTTGTAAATAATACATGTATCTCAAGTGAAAGACACAGTGGGGTGGAGCATCATACTTGCATACTGTGATCAGCTGTTAGTGTGACTGAAATGTGGCAAAAGGCCAGTCAGCTAATTTTTGCCAGATGCTTTTGTCTTAAATACTATAAATCTTTGTTCATGTGTTTTTATTTTTGCAGGATTCATTGTAGAATCAGATCTTTAAAATTAAATATTTGCAAATATACAATAATTTAATAAATTATTGAAATGAGCAGTGTCTGATCTCTGAAATTACCATTCTGCAAACTTGCTAATTATTTATGTACAAAAATAAGTAGCTGCAGAGAGAGTCTTTACAGTATGTTTAGTGGCATTTTAAAAAGAAACTGTTAATTTCATGTGATCCTGGGGCTCTTTAATTCATAATACAGATTCTAGCCATTCTATTGATTGACTTTGTTGTATATCATCATGGATGTGAATTCAGAGTATCACTTTCATTCATAAAGAAGAACACATTTACAAAGATGCAGTGAAAGGTAGAAAAGAAAAAAAGATAATTATACCATAATTATCACAATATGTTCTTCTGAAGAAAAAATACATGTCTGTGACAAATGATGACTTTGTTATTTTGTATTGCATCCTCTCAGTGAAGAAAAATTTCAGTAGGAAATATGTAATTGTCAATCATCTTTTGTTTGTTGTACAACACAGCCCTTTCTGTATTTTGCTATACAACACAACTCTTTCTTGATTTTGTATAGAACACAACCCTTTCTGTGTTTGCTTAACAACACAACCCATTCTGTAATTTGCTTAACAACACAGCCCTTTCTGTATTTTGCTATACAACACAACCCTTTCTGTGTTTGCTGTACAACACAACCCTTTCTGTATTTTGTTATACAACACAACTCTTTCTGTATTTTGCTATACAACATAACCCTTTTTGTGTTTGCTATACAACACAGCTTTTTCTGTGTTATGCTATACAACAGAATTCTTTCTGTGTTTGCTATACAACATAACCCTTTCTGTGTTTGCTATACAACACAACTCTTTCTGTATTTTGCTATACAACATAACCCTTTCTGTGTTTGCTAGACAACACAGCTCTTTCTGTGTTTGCTATACAACATAACCCTTTCTGTGTTTGCTATACAACACAACTCTTTCTGTGTTTGCTATACAACACAGTTCTTTCTGTGTTTGCTATACAACATAACCCTTTCTGTATTCTGCTATACAACACAACTCTTTCTGTGTTTGCTATACAACATAACCCTTTCTGTATTTTGCTATACAACACAACTCTTTCTGTATTTTGCTATACAACACAACTCTTTCTGTGTTTGCTATACAACACAACTCCTTCTGTATTTTGCTATACAACACAACTCTTTCTGTGTTTGCTATACAACACAACACTTTACAACACAACTCTTTATGTGTTTTGCTATACAACACAGCCCTTTCTGTATTTTGCTATACAACACAACCCTTTCTGTGTTTGCTATGCAACATAACCCTTTCTGTATTTTGCTATACAACATAACCCTTTCTGTATTTTACTATACAACATAACCCTTTCTGTATTTTGCTATACAACATAACTCTTTCTGTGTTTGCTATACAACACAACTCTTTCTGTGTTTGCTAATGCATTATACAGCACAACCCATTCTGAATTTGCTATTTGCAGATGACATCATTTTATAGAAATTGTCGCAAAAACTTAGCAACTTTTGAAACATTTTATCTCATGTAAATAGATACAGCTTTTCAAGTTAATAGCTCAATTTTGACATGAAAAATTTACTTTGTGAATTGTATGATTTGTGTACAGTGATTATACTCTTTTGGTCCAGTACCACACACACAAGGGTTTGGCTCAACCAATGGCTGACATTTTCTGTGATGTTTTGTCCAAGAACCCTCTGTGAAATATGATTTATGGTCACAGATATAGTTATGTTAGTGAACTGAACTAAAAATGACTCCTCACAAATTGTACTTAAATTTCTGGGCAAGACTTCTTTGAAATGCTTTATCTAGCCATTTCATTGGAACAAGAAAACAGGTCATGGTGGCTTATGTCTAAAAGCATCATTGAAAGTTTGATAACTCTATACATGCAGTTGCATCTAAGAAAAGGAGCTAACTGGAAAACACTCAGTCATGGAAAATCGGTAAGCATGGTCCACTTTTGGGGGGGGTGTCATATACTACATTTAAGACAGATATATCCATCAAGTTTCATGATGTTAAATGAAAGGTTTAAATTAATTAAGCTAAATGCAAAAACCTAATATGATCACATTGAGGTCACATTAACTACAACAACACTGTCATTAAAGAAAACTATTTTGTTGCTTTGCAAGAACAAAGTGTGTGTAGAAAAGACATTCCTCTACTGGAAATCTGCACAAGTAGCTACCCAACATAACTTGAGGAATATACTGTGTGCAGCCTTTTTTCCTTTCAGTCTGAAAGTATGTGACTGAGCCTTCAATCACTTTGCTGCATCTGGACATTGGCAAAAATACACTACCGACCTCCCAACCCCTAACAGTAGCTCAGCATGGCAGTCTATATTTTACTGTATGTTAGACCAAGTTTTTGTAAAGTGTAATGAAATATCATGTACTGCTATTGTTGAATTTGAAAACATGCATTTGTAAAGTTCAGAAGTGCAAACTGATGCAGTGAAGGCAACATTATATTCAAAAGTACACTTGGTCTTAATGACAGTTCTAAACCCTAAGTTACTTCTTCCTAAATCTCGGAAGATAATGATTTTTTTTTTTAAAGTTCACCTGACCATAAAGGCCATGTTTCTGATCTGATTTCAGTCAGAATTGGATATCATCAAAATCTCAGATCAACTTGATAATGATAAAGAGCCAAGCATATTAATGAAGTGATCAATGCATATTAATGAGGTGATTTTATAACTGATTGGCTATCCTTTTTACCACTCTGGAGACCATCTTACTGATCCAATTATTGATCAAAATTGGAATATATGTTTGTTTCTTCAAGATCTTGGATGGCTTTAGTAACAAGCGAGATCTACACATATTAATGAGGTTGTTTGCATCCGTTTGGCTAAGCTTGTTATTATTGAAACTATATTTCTTAAATGATTTTGACCGTCAATATCTTGAAAGGATTTGATAATGAATGAGATCCACTTATATTAATGAGGTAATTATGCAACAGCAGACCTGCCAACCCTCACAATTTTGGCATAAATTTCACGACTCTCAAGAGCAATTCACGAATTCATGCAGCATGCAGAAAATTCACAAATTCCCGAATTCTCATTTGGTTTAAATGAGGAATAAAATAAATTGTATCCTGTTAAGTGCTGTTCAAAATAGCAGCTATGGTGACTGATTCCAATAATGATCCTATATTGCAAGTCACAATGTTAGTAGAACTATATCCAGTTGTTACAGCTTGCCCTGTAGCAAGCATTGTAAATTATATAATCTATATTTAGAACATAAGTTTTAAAAATACTCGTGAAGAAAACTGGGCCTGAACTGATTTTCTTTTTAAATGGCACATGTACATACTCGTAGCAACTGTAACTTTTTTTTAAACAAACATTAATTAAGACAGCATTTTCAAGTGTTGGAATTTTTGAGATATTGAAAGATTAGCATGTATCATAATTTGCTTGAGTTCACAGTTTTCCGTGCATGCACCGACACCCCTAATCGTAAACCATTTGAGTTTCATCTTCTGGATTAATAACATTTCGTAATTAAGCTACACTACAATTAAAATGTTTTCACCTCCAACGAAAAAGATTTGTATGCCACAAAAAGTGAAGTATAGATTGAAGTACACCAAAAATTCGCCTTGCCTTCAGCCATCAGACATCAATGTACATTATGCTTTTCATACAGTAGTGTGCTGTGAATTTTAGAATTGGGAATGTGCACCAGGGCTCATATTGTTGCTTACATTTACCTGTCATACATGAAGTTATAGTAATATTATAATATAGTCCATATATGACAGATAAATTGTAAGCATGGATATGATCCCCTGTGGGCATGTGGCAGAACAGTGTGAAAAAGTACACTGCTATAGCACCCCCAGCAGATTTCAGCCCTGGAGTACTTTAAGCCACCTACTCAAGTCCTGCAAGCTACTGGTGCGGAAGCATTGTTTGTGAGCTTTCTTGTTGAACATAACCTGCCTTTCTCAGTTGGAGATCAGCAGCAGTGACAGCGAAAGATTATTTCCTATTGTGAGGAAAAATAAGACAAACTTCAGTGCCTCCTTTGGTGCTGAAAATTTGTAAGAATTTTAATCACTAATACTAACCACCAGGCAAAAAGCCTGAACTGTTTTCAAAACAAATTTACCATACCCTAATTGAGGAAGTTCAAGACTGCCACAGCATCATATCATGACAAATAGCATGAAGTTTGTGTATATCAGTAAGTTAGCTGCAAATAAATTTGTACATGTAATCAGTGTAAATAATATGTTCTAGTTTTATTTTGGGATTTTCATATAATGCAGTACTGACCATCAAAGTGGATGGAACTAGTGCCATGATATAATTTTTCACTAATTATACTCAAAATTCACTAATTTTTATCCCTCTTTTCATTAATTGCGAGTCTGGAGGGTTGGCAGCTCTGCAACAGATTGACCTTGTTACTACTCATGAGACCAGATTTCTGGTATGATTTTGATCAAACTTAGAAAGATATGCTTATGCCATCAAAATCTTGAATGGGTTCAATAATGAATGAGATACATGCATATTAATGAGGTGATCTTGCAGCTGATTGGCCGAGTTTGTTGCCACTCTGGAGGCATATTTTTTCATCCAGTTTTGATCAGATTTGGACTATATGCATATGTCACCAAGATCTTGTAAAAGCTTGATGATGAGCTTGGTCCATACATATAAAGAAGTTGATTTGATTGGTTGAGCCTGTTACCAGTCTGGCAGCCTGAATTTCAGATTTTTACATCCATTCCATGGATGTAAATATACATTATCATAATTTATGGTTCATTTTTTGTTTTTGCGTATGTATAAGCAAAATTGGCTTACCAAAACGTTAATTTATATGTATGTACTTGTTGTGTTTCTGTACTGTAATTTCTTTGCCAAACAGTTTTGATGTATCTGCTGTACTTTGATCGCTCTACCACCACTGTAGTGGAATGGGAGAAAAGATGTTTATGTGGTCCAGTAGGAGTTGGAGAAAATTAAGATTCGAATTAAATCACTAAAATCTCATTAGAACATCCATACAATTTTTTTATTTAAGGTTGCATTAGTATCTAAGCCAAATTGATATATTTTGTGAAAATTAATGTGAGTTCATATGAATAAATATAAAATAGAACAAGAAATAATTTATACTTGATGATTTTATTGTAAATATTGTAACAAAATACAGCATCTTCAACAAAAAATATAAAACTTCTTAAGTAAAAGCATAATACCCAGAGTATGTTTGAAAGATGTTTTAAGCTAAGAAATCCATGATACTTTGGGAAGGTTAAAAGATTAGGAAATAACTTTTCACTTGTACAAAAGCTTATATAAAAATCTTAGAAGCTAGAAGGAATCTATATTTGAAAGCAAATCACATCCCTTCCCCCACTGTGACAGGTAATGTCACTCCTTGAAATTGGTACTTGGAAGGGAAAAATGAAATGAAATTTTGTTTTGAGTGTGATATAGAAAGCCTGTATTTTAATGTCTTCCTCTTAAAACCGAAACCAGTTCAGCCAATTTAAGAAGCATACCGAAAAAACTTTGCAATAATAAGGATAAGTATGATCTTGGCCCAAATGATGTTGAAATCTTGTTTCCCCCCCCCCACCCCAAATTTGTGTTAGTAAAACACTTATACCACCAATGTGGATCAATAATGTAAAAATCCTCACAAAATACATCCCATACACATACGTGCAGTCCACATTTCAATTGTTAACCTTAAGTTGTTTCTAAATTGAGTTACCAGGGTCGAAACTGTCTAAAACTGAAAACATGCTAAAATGGACTGAAAATGTAATCAGGTAGTCTACTTATTAACATGAATATGACCAGGAAATTGAGTTTGTCTTCTTCAAATGATATTTGCTTAATTGTGCTATGAAGTTTTTCATCTTGTGTAACGACAAAATTATTTACTATTTCAGTCACTAGAATACAATCATGTCTTGGGATCCAATCAAGGAATCTAAATAACCAATCTGGTCTGGTTTGGCTCCTTCGTGCTAATATTCTAATATTGTGTCTTTGGATTATAATATATTTCTAACATGAGCATAAAATGATGTTCAGTATGTATAAAAATATTTATTTTGAGTAAACTGCACATTTCAAACCTCCTTTATTTAATTGACTTTGTTAATTATTGAAACTTTAAAAAGGATAATTGTTAAAAAAAAGTCTTTCACTTTCATAGTGATTGTCTACAGGTCCACAGGTTGGGATAGGAGTGTTGCAGGCTGGGGCTTGCAAAAGACTGTTGCAATATATTGTAAATTCACTGTTTTATTGTGATGTGCCAGTTCTTATAGATTAATTTGTGCTACAAATTATTAAAGATCCAATGAATAATACGTAGTTTTTTGGAAACAATAGGCCTCTTTCCCAATCCCTGAATTTAAGGACCCAATAAACAATGGACCTCTTTCCTAATACCTGAATTTAAAGACCCAATGAACAATGGACCTCTTTCCCAATCCCTGAATTTAAAGACCCAATGAACAATGGACCTCTTTCCCAATCCCAGAATTTAAAGACCCAATAAACAATAGGCCTCTTTCCCAATCCCTGAATTTAAAAACCCAATAAACAATGAACCTCTTTCCCAATCCCAGAATTTAAACACCCAATAAACAATGGACCTCTTTCCCAATCCCTGAATTTAAAGACCCAATGAACAATTCATCTCTTTCCCAATCCCAGAATTTAAACACCCAATAAACTATGGACCTCTTTCCCACACCATGAGTTTATAGACCCAATGGACAACACTCAGTCTGAGGAATCAATGGGACTCTTTCTCAAGCCATCAATTTATAGACCCAGTGAACAACATTCAGTCTGTGGAATCAGTAGGACTCTTTCCCAATCCATAAATTTAAAGACCCAATGAACAATGGGACTCTTTCCCAATCCATCAATTTATAAACCCAGTGATACTCAGTCTGTAGAATCAATAGGACTCTTTCCCAATCCATCAATTTATAGACCCAATAAACAATGGGACTCTTTCCCAATCCATCAATTTATAGACCCAATGAACAACATCAACCTGTGGAATCAATAGGACTCTTTCCCAATCCATGAATTTACAGATCCAGTGAATGATACCCAGTCTGTGGAATTAGTAAGACTCTTTATCAATAATGATTTTAAAGATCCAGTGAAAGATATTCAACCTGTGGAAAAAATAGGACTCTTTCCCACTACATGAATTCAGGTATTGATGAAAGTGTTAATTTTTATCAAAGCCACAAAATTTGATATCTTTGAAAATAAATTACTTTCAAAGTTGTTTCTTTTCCCAATTGGTTATTATCAGGAAGTGCATGATTCATAAAAGTTGTAAATGTTTAATTATATATTCATCCCTGAGCCAAAACCCCATTAAAAATTATACAGAAAATTTGTAAACTTGTTTTTTTGATCATATGAAATATGTCATTTCCAGACCTGCCAACCCTTACGATTTTGCCGTAAGTCTTACGAAAATGACCCTTAAAATACAAACTTATGAAATAGAAGTAAAAACTACGCCAAAATGATTGTTTCCGAATAATCCGGATAATTGGTTCATCTGTGTTTGATTTTATATCCGGGTTTCATATTAGAATTAGTAGAATTAGTTGGGGAACCAGACTAGCTTTACAGCAGTACCTCATGCTTTAAACTGCACATATTTTTTCATACAAACATCTGCATGATCAAACTGTTGATTATATAAAAAAAAAATTTAAATGGCATCCAGCAAGTGATGCATGTTGAAGACTAATGAGAAAATAAGCCTCTTAAAACGTGTTAATAATCAACATGGAAGAATATTCAGATTCTTGTGAATAAAAGTAGGAAAGGACACAATTACCTTTATTGGACATTACGTGCAAATTTTAGTGTCTCATGGTGGGAGATATGATTGCCGTCGTCATGTGAAATTGAAAAATATTTCCAAGAAATTACATCAGGTTGAGAGATAGCAACAGGCTATTGAGCTACATAGGGTTTGGAACTGAAGTTCATGCAACTGTACTAGTGGTAAATAAGGTCTACGTGAACTTTGCAAACTTTTCGGTTGAACATATTGTTTACTGTTGCTGAGTATTTTGAATACCAAAGTTTTAAATATGTCTTCCAGTTTTACAATAGCAGTTTATGAGATTTTGTTATACCTTACTGAAAACTGGTCAAACTTATGGAAAAAAATTCAACTGCCTAACTCCTTACTGTGACAGTCTCGTTAGGGTTGGCAGGTCTGCATTTCACAAGGATAAAACCAAATATTTCACAGTTCTATAACTTAATAGAACTGAAGGAACATTTTGGACAAAAATTTGCATAGAAACTCCTGATTTACAAAGAAAAGTTAATAAAAACAAGTCTTCTCAAAAGCAATATTTTGCACATAACAATGTAATATCACATCTGAATATGTTGCACATTTCCCATCAAATGTTTTGAAGTCATGCAGCTACTGGATGATAAGGTCATAATAATAATAATCATAATAATGTGCAGCTGGTTTCGATGGCTCTCAATTGTTGTTCCACTACTCTTCATTACTCATCATGGAGGTTTGAAAAATGGCCATCATTGTGTCCATTACATCTCTGTCATCCTCCTCCTGGAATATTAAGTAAACAGAAGGCAAAATTAATTGTTCCAATCAAAGATAAACTATTGCATAATTAATATTAAAAAAATGCAGATGCCATTGGAACTACAGCCACTTTCTAAAATGTTGCATTTTAAAATTTTTAACAAGTTTGTATTAGTCTGCAGTGATTTCATTAACCCCTAATAGCAAGATGCACTAAGTGAAAATCACATTTTTGCTTGCCCATGGGAATTTGCACTTTTTTCAAGATGTGCACTAGCATAAACTGTAGATTTTACAGTAAACATAAATTTACATGACTTTTAATGATCTGAATATTATTAATTATAATAATTACATATAATAATATTCATAAGAAACTGATCAACAATTTATTCACTTATTCACCCCAGATGATCCTGACAGGTTATAAGGGTTTCTTGTTTTATCAGCAAATAGTAATAAATGCCATCAATTCATTTATTACTTGAGCACCAATCTTTGTCAATTCCACAGTTGCTATAAAACACAAATTTAAAAACAACATCACTGGTAAAGACAATATGGTCTCCTACACTATTACCACATCAGAGACGTACCCACTACAGGCACTGATTAAATATTCCTTTTTTGCAAAACTGCGACATTTAATACCCATGATTACATAACACACTGATTCAAAATAAAGAGTGAAACCCTGCTATAGCACGATGATCAGGGTTCACAACCTACCATTGTGCAATATCCAACCAAATCAGGATGGGGTGGGGCAAGAGAACTACAGATTTCAATTATAGTTACCAATTTGATCCATATTATTAATTGGGAAATAGAAATACTTAAAACAGTTATTACATATTTAATATTTATTTCTTGGGTAAGGAACCATTCATTGGTACATACATATATTTGTTGAGAAATAGAGTATATGTACCCACAAGTTGATCTCATTGTATCTTTAATAATAATTCCCTTGAAGATGACCACAAAGAAGCATGATTTCTTTCATTTTTCTGCTAGATTCCAGTTGAATTCAAATCTTTAATTTCTTGCTAATGCTCTCACTAACTTATGAACAATGTGTTTTCTAAAACATTCATATTTGCCGGACATGTCCAAAAGGATTGATTTTGAACAATCAGACGTTGGGAGTTTCTAAAAAAATATATTTAGGCTTGATAAATACTTTAAATAAAATTCTTTCAGTGGGTATAAACCTTTTATTGTGCTTCAGATGAACAGTTGAACAGGTGTGTATAACTGTCTAAACAAAGTTTGGGAGGAAACCAATCGATTTCATGTGTGAATAAAAATAGTATAGTCATTCTCTAAAAGATGGGAAAAAATAAATTAAAATCTTTTCATTTTAACTTATGTTTATACTTCTGTCATAGCACTAATGTGAGAGCAAAAATGGGGAGTTTGATGGCCTGTGTATAGCATAAGCTTATGTTGGCATTTCTGACTAGAAAATAAAAAGGATTAAGAAGTGGGGTGGAGTGAACTGGTGTACATTTATGTGGCAATGACAATAACTGCTCCAGACAATTGAGGCAATTAATTTATTTCAGTGGATGTATATGACTGTTGATTGAGTAGACATTGATGATCTGTTCATTCCCATTAAATAGGTAGGTAAATAATTTATGAGTTTAAGTAAGAATTTTTTTTTTTTTTACCATCACATTATTTGGTGCTTAGTTATGTCAGATGACTAAGCAAATATCTGTTGCCTATTGTTTACCCTTGATTGAGCAAAAATTGTACACAGGAAGCATTGAAAATGAACACAAAAAAAGACAATGGCTTTACTATTAAGTTGTAAGTTTTTATGCCAGCTAACGACTCTCAAAATTAAGTACGATGTGGTGGCATAATGTTTTTTTTCTTCAAGAAAACAATACATCTCACCAAATTAAGAAATTAAACGTGTTAATTTTGGCTGTAAAGTTTTATAGTACTTAAAGAAATTGGTGAAATTATTGTCAAATTTTGGGATTCATCCCCAGCCATGCAGTATTTGAATTTGTGTTACAACGAAGCATGTTACAATAGGGTTTTCATCGGTATAAATTTGTTTAATTTTGGGGCCCTGAGTGGCTGAGTGGTCTAAAGCACTCACCATTACGGATCACTGCCATCTCACCTCTGTCTGTGTGGGTTCAAGTCTCGGGCTCGGCCAATTGGGTATGTGAGAAAGCTTGCCGGTAGCTTTCAGTTGGTTGGTGGTTCTATCCGGGGATTTCCCAGGTTCTTCTTCCACCATTTATACTGGCCACATTGTATAGCCTATCTTGTGCTCAAAAATGGCATTAAACTCTATAACAACAACAACAAAAATATATGACTGTTTCATGTATACTTCAATTCATGGATGTGAAAAGAGGTTCTCTTGCCTAAATCGATGAATAGTGTGCACATATCATATCACTGTTTGTAATAAGCATGAAATTCACCAAAAACTGATACGCCATAGTAAATTCACAGTAACATCTCAAGTTGACACACTGTTTAACTGAGATATGAACTGGAATGTGACCCCCCCTCAAAGCTGATTTAGTGTATTGAAATTTGCACATTGGATACATTTCAGAATTCCAGTGATTATTTATAGTGGAGTTTGGCCTAAACTAACCAGAATGTAATCACACTGTTTTCCAGCAGTCATTGTTAAATCATACAGAAATTAAAGTAGGACTAAAGAGCTAACATGATCCAGATGTACAAAATGTTGACCTCTATGGCATGGCAGAGAAAACATTAAAAGAAGGGAAAGAGAAATCCATTTTATGATACCAAAGTAGAGGTACTATAATGAGATGCTAAAACAATACAGTAATTTGTTGACACATTTTCTTTCAATATTATTTTTTTTAGTATGAAATCTGCTTCAGAAGATATTATCATTATCTATCCCTGGAAGCCACATTTCACTGTATTGAAGTCTTTGAGTAACCTTGGAATGACAGCAATTTGTGACAACTGTTACAAGCATGGATCACACATCAGTAATAACCCTGACTGGCCACAACAGCTGAATCCTCACGTGAAATGAATGTAGTCCTGTCTTCTAATACCTATTCATTCACACATACAATAAACAGGTAACCTTTTGAAAATATCCCTTCACCAATTTAAAAGATTCTAGGTAGGATAGTATGCATACTGCATGCCAAAAACCTATTTGGTAAAGAATTAAAGGCAAATAACTTAAGCTAGTAAAAGGTGAAGTCAGATTAATCTTTTCTTGTTGTAAGGGTATGGTATTAATCAAGCTTCATACAGAGGTCACACTACCAGGCGAAGTGGGTGACTTAAGTTGCCTAAAGAAATTTAAACTTCATCTTCATCTGTTTGGATAGCAAAAATTACTCACTGTATTACTTTCTAGATATACATTGAGTGACAGTGGTTTATGACTTATGTTCCCTCAATCTAGCCAGGTGGTTCCAGAGTTGTTTTTGTAGCCCAAGGCAAAATGTATTGCATACATCAAATATCTGTGTTTTACAAATTGCACACATTCACTGGCACGTGTTTTAATGGCTGATTGATCATTCACCCTTTTCTGAGCAAGTTATTGGTGCCCAATTTGCACAGTTATCATTTGATGATGAAAATATACTAACTTGTGTTTTGAAACTTAAACATCAATATGTAAATATCAAGTTGTGTTGTAAGAATAGAATCAGTGAAAAGCACTAATAATTTTTTGTTGTTGAAGATTTTAACTGCCATGTTCTAAAATTTGTTTGAAACCATCAGTAAACCTGTCCATGGATAATAATGGTGGACATCAATTTGTCTTGGAAGTACCTCTTCATTAGAATGTCTATTTTCATAAATTGTTGGGCAGTTAAATTAAGGAAAATATAAAATTCATAGAAAGCAAAGTTAATCATATGTGACAGAAGATTTAGCCTAAAAATATAATTATGTAAATCATAAATATATGGGTCAATGCTATGTTGTGGAATTCAAGAAGTGCTATAAAGTTAATGTTGTTTTGTAACATCGCTCACTTTTGTGAAAATACCAAAAAACTGAATCAAATGACACCTAACCAATACACAACATTACTAATATAAAGCAAGCAAATATTAAATCCATAAATTTGCAATCTTTTTGAATCATTGCAGTACTGAACCTAGAAGTATGTGATTATATAAAGAAAATCCCTCTTTCTAAAAATAGATGCACTCACATGCCATGCATGGCCCCATATTTGCTCTTAGCTATGTTGATTCGTGTCTAGTTCATTCATATATTGACTTTAATGCTCCAGTTTGTCAGGCTCAGAAGGTAGATGATTAAGGATTTTTACCAATTTGCAATTGCTGTTCTGCAATCTGGGTACTCTTCTCAGTTAAAATTTATTACAATGTACAGTTTCTGCTGTGCTTTTTTAAGTCTTGTGGCCAAATTACATTGCATATTTCTCTCCCTCCAAACACAACACATGTACTGCATATCAATATGATACATTCATACTCATGTAAAATGTGTTTATATTATACATACAACACTTAGAATTTTCTACTTGAAGATAAAGAATTGTAACTAATGTTAAATGCAGCGATACATATTGAAAAGTAAATGAGAGTTCAAATATGACAACCTCTGTATAATATATATATATATAGATAGAGAGATAGTTCCTTGTTTTGTTTTTATTTTATTTCTCCCTGTTCAGCTCTTTCTTCTCCCTATTCTGTCCAGAAGAAGTCACTTGTCCCTAAAATCCAAGTTAAGCTTGAGCCTGGTTCATATTATCATCAAATTTCATGATTCTCTTTCAGAGAAATTACTTCCAATCACAAAATTTTAACCAAGGCATTTAAGCATAAAATATGGGCTGAATATGGACTATAATGACCTTACTTTTGAAATGAAGTTATGCTCGTTTTCCAGAATTTTACTATCGCACATGTATGCTGTCTGCATGATGTTGAATCTCTGTGTTGAAAATGATGTTCATTTATTGTGGTGAAAACTCATATACTGGGAAATATTTCATCTCTTAACAGTGAAAGCAAAATTCTCTGTGTGTCATACTTATATTTTTATTGTATTCTCAGGTCAGAAATATTCTGCATTGATTTAAATCTAATTTGTGATCTAGTTTAAACGCATCATAAATAGCAGAAATTCATTATTTTTGCCCTGTTCATGTTCTAAGAAATGTATTTCTTCTTTAAATACATTACCCAATTGTAATACCTTAGAAGAACTACTGCTACCTCACAAATCCAGCTCTTAAGATATTTTAGCTAAAGGAAGCTAAAAGTTGTCTGCCCACCCTGGTGGTGGTCAGGCAGAGTGATCTCCGCTTGGTATTAGGATTAGCAGCAAAACCTGTGAATATCTCAATTCCTACTTCCTCTTGTGTGAAGATGCACACTCTCATCACAAAAGACCTCACAAGCCAGTTTTAACTTTCAAAGCATACCATTATAAGTTGGAGGAATCCTTTCACCTCTCAGGAAAGTATACTCCATCACTATTTCCAACTTTTCTCTCTTCCTAACACCAACAGAGTTCTGCCTTTTCAAGTGTCTAACACTCTGTCATCTTATATTTAATAGCACTTAGTCACTTGCATGGGTAGCCTATGCGACTTCACTAGTTAGTTCGGGCGACAAGTATTATTATGTGCATGCAAGTTTCTATGCCTTTAAGAAACTCTGTATATGTATAATTCCATCATTACTGGTACATACAGGTGAGTTTTCTTTACCAAGGCATTCTTAGTGTCCAGACACCATGCTTCAATGATTTTAACTGTACAGGCCGTCTTTGACCCTTCTTATAGGTAGTATTTTAATTAAGATCCTCTATTATCACTATTTTCCAGGTAACCATCATTTTGTATAGCTCTGCGCCCACCCTGTATTCAAAACAAAGATCACCCACCCTGTATTCAAAACAAAGATAGGTGCAGACCCACAGGTTTATAATTTCTTCTTCCTACAGTTGGTATTGTCAATTATAGTTTACCCGTATGCTTCATTATTTTATCCATTTCTGGGTCAAACTTTTTAAGGTATGGCTGTGCACCAACACTGCATTCAAAAGACAGGTGATATGCAGGGCTACGCAGTTTTATATGTTCTGTTCTATTTGTCTTGCAGATCAGACCATGGGCAAAGCACAGAAACACACAGCTAAGGATGAAGACATCGTAAGTCTACATGCTGACCTGTCCTCTGTGGGGAAATTTCTGGCCCGCAAGAGAGATAAGTCAATTTATGACCCTTCAGCCATGAAGTACTGGAAATCTACACAGAGACATCTCTGGCACCAAAGTCACCACCACAGGACTGATCATTATTGGTGACTCCTATCAGCCTTGTCATCTCAGGGTTTGACTCTATATCTAGTGGTAAACAGACAGCCAAAGTTTTTCTCTCTGGCTCAGCTGATACACAGACTGGTTACATAGATCTAACATCCTGTAACCCATCCCAACTTAAAAAATTAAACGACATCCTCCCCACACAGATGGCCTATTTTCACCTCAACTGGCCTAGGATATACAAGGAATCATGAGGGGCCAAAACAACAAAGAATATAAGCTCAGTTACCATTAGTCATCCCCAACCTATGTTACATAGACCAGTCTAACCCATATACTGCCTCTAAACACTCATCTGTTATGATGCCAAAGTTAGTTCATCACTTTCCAACAGATGTTGCCTCGCAAATTTCTTGACCCTTTGCGACGAGAAGATAGATACTCCTTAGTCAGTGATGACTTGGAAGTCACAGTTCTAATTCAGGGCGCTTTACTGGTTAAGTGAGTGGCAGACCTCATCATTCTTTACCAGACAAGTCTTAGGCATCACAGGAGACTTTAGCCTCACCTTATGCAAGCATGCAAGCAAAGAAGATATGCTTGTTCTCAAGTGCCATCATCGGTTCTAGACTATACAATGTCACAGGAAGATTCAGCTTTCTAAGCCTCTGTTGAGAATGTTTCCTGCCTTTTCTGCCCTCCTCCTCCCACTCCATCAGCTAACTGGACCAGAGCTCCAGCATCTGTTGATATTATGATGAAAAAGGAAGAATCCCATTTCTTGGAGTCTTGGAGAGATGCAAACCTTTTGAACTGCCTTCATCATCAATGACAAGATCCAAGAATCAACCAACTTTTCTTCTCACAAAACTGTCTCCCATCAAGCTTTTGTCTGGGATTTTGCCTTTGTCATGCACCAGTATTTTATTTGGAAACCCCAGCAGTTGACCGTGATATTGCCTCTTTGAGGATGACACACCCCATACATATGGATTGAATGGCCTTTAATGACACTCAGCAATTAGTACACATTATCATAGCCATCGGTTCTATGTTAGACTTTGTCTCTGTGGCTATCTTTCCCACTCTGAATATCTCAGGCATGCATGGGAATCATTCTCAAGAATAGCCCGAGTACTGAACAGAGCCGCTCAACACATTTTGGCCAAGTTGTAACCATAGATACAACTTTGCAATTGGCGGAACGAGACTCAGTACTCTATACCTCCACTTTACTTTATCCTCTGTCTGTGTAATGGCCAGACTGAAGAGGTCTGCAAGCAAGCCACTAAGGAGACCCATTTTCCTTCCCCACATCCACAGCATTGATACAGGTATATTAAGGAAAATCAACAAAAGAACACAAGAGTCAAACATAGGACACAAACTGCTGAAAAAGCATCCCATCAAAGCTCCAGCCATCGAAAGCCATTTCTTGCAAACCAAAGTGGATAAAACACAGATAGGGTCTTATTGTTTGCTTCAACGTTTATCCTCCCGACAGCCTCCTCCTCTCAAAAAAATTACATCATCTCCACTCCGTCCTTTCCACAGATCCAAGTAGGAGGGAAGCTCCAATTCTTTGCTGCTGAATGGGACAAAATTTGCCACCATGATCTATGGATTCGACAAGTGGTTTCTGAGGGACTTTGCATCACTTTCAACACTCTTCCTCCTCTGTCTAGAGTCCCAGCAGCTACAAACATATCAAACAGACCAATTCTTGTTGAAAATCTTTGTGGCTAAGATTCCTAAAATTTGTCTTTTTTGAAACACAATCGTGTTGGGAGTTTTGGGAGTCCAAATTTGTGTTTTTTGTGTGACACTGTGTGTTATGGCAGGTATGATGCCAATCTGGGCTGAACTGGTCAGACATTGAACTACAGCTACTGATGTCATGATGCAAAATGTTCTTAGACATCATTAATGTCATGACAAGTGACTATATTGACCTATATAGCTTGCTGATGACATATATTGGGAAATATTGTTCAGTTACCTCCTATGTTATGTCTATGGGACAAAATCAGAGTATATAATAATTGTAGGTTATTGTATGTGTACTGTCTGATATCTCAGGTGAAGAATTTGTGTTGCCATGTGACTGAATAGCCTGTATGTTAGCTATGCCCAAACAACAATACCACTCAAGATGTCAGACAGTACATGTGCATAATGTAAAATGTTTTATTATGTCTGAATGCTAAAATGTGTCTTTATCAAAGATGAATAACTTCTGATAATATCTACAGGAAAATATTGTTCATTTACCTCCTATATTAAGTATATAAAGTCTAAACTTAGAATATAATACTGTAAATTGTTACAGTCTTGGAGGACATCACTTACCATAACATTCACATATCTTATTCTATCCACCACATTATTACTAGAGGGCACAGTGTCATCCTGGTCATTGATCACTGCTGTGGGAGGTACAAACAGTGTGGGAGGTGGCTGCCAGATGGTGTAGACATTTTCTAACTGGTGACTGGGATGAAATATTCCAATGACCCTCTCCTGCCTAGGTCTTAACTGATCTCCATTTGACATCGAGCCTTGGTCATTCTGACTTTTCCTTTGCTTGTCACTAAATGAAAAAGGAGACAGTGAAAGAAGGATTAAATGAATGTATGTTAATTTTGCAAATTTTGATAAGTTTGTGGCAATGATCAGGAAAAAAACATACTGGTCCGATGTTGGCCCCTAATCATCAAATACATGATTTGCTGTCACTGAACTTAGATGACATATCATAGCAAAAACACAGCACAGTTTTTTATCATAAATACTGCAATCAATGTCATTTTCCATGCCTCTACTTCTCTCGACACTACCAAACTAATTATTATGGATCATAACTATATTTTGCTATCTAACCTTTTGTACAGAAAATTGTTTACATCCTTAAAAGTTGTCACTTTTCTAATTTAATGAAATAACTAAAAATAATAATCAAAAGAATTCTGTGTTGTTAAACACTTACAATTTATGTCTTAATCCACTCCCCACTAAGTTTGAACATCTCAGTGTCAAAGCTCCTGAGGGTAATAATAAACCCAGGCTTAAGCAAGTGTGTGTGTGTGTAACATATATATATATATATATATATATATATATATATATATATATATATATATATAATAAATGAGGCAGGAAAGAAGAAGACAACATTATCTGCCAAGGATCAAACCTTGGAATTTTTGCACAGAGTCAGGCACACATACCACTAAAGCCAGTAGCATCTTGAGAGTACAAGGTTCCCAGTGGCAATGTTCTTTAGAGGTTCCCATATTGAGGCACTTGGGGGCAATCTTGTTTAGTGGATTCCCTACTTTGCTAAAGAGAACAGTTTTTGTCAGTTGCCAACCTCCCTCCCCCCTCATCCCCCCCCCTAAATATAAGTTTTGTGAAACATTGCTCACTTGAGAGCAAGGTTAAGGTGAAATACTACGAAAATTTTAGCTGCAGGTAAAGCTCCCAACAGCACCCCCTTTGTGTTGCACCTGGGGGTAACTGCCTCCTCCCAGCCACCAACCCTCTCACACTGCCACTGCACTAAGCTACTAAACTATAAGGTTTGGACCTGAGATTATATTGGTTTGTATTTGGCCTGATACAAGCTTGACCATAACATAAAACACGATTATCAAAAATGTACCTGATGGTTTTGTTGGTCCTGTTGACAAGCCGACTCTGTTTTGTGTAATATCTGTTGAGTAGGATGGATTTCTTTGAATAAGGCTGAGTGGGCTGACATGCCAAGCTTGAATCAGGCAGCTCTGAAATATGGCAATTCAGCAGAATGTTTTTTCTGGAGTAAGGAGGGCCAACACTGATTGCACTGAAAGATAAAAAAACACTTTCAACCACCAGAGTACTGATGTAAATTTATGGCCCATAATTTGCCTACAGTAACCCCTTCCATTATATTAAGGATGATTTCTTGTGAAATGTTGGGAGTATATAACTTTTTTAAGTGATGCTTTTTAAAAGCTAAGAGTTCGAGCATTTTTGTAGGTTGGTAAGCATTATCTTGTGCTATTCATAGTGGAATATTTATCCTGAAGTAAGGGTCATGTGTCACATTTGCACAGGTTGAAGTTCATATACTCCTCTTATTAAATACACACCAAAAAAGTATATATTTGTGAGTGAAATTTTTCAGTTTGACATTTACTGAGGTCACCTTTATTTCCACAACAGAAAGCCGCTGCTGCCTGATCCAGCAGATCATAAATCTCTCAATATTTTCTAAGGTCTTGAATACATTTTATTTACTTTATTTTGCTTTCACATGGCTGTTATTGCAGTTATAAAATGGTTAAGAGTTTTCATTATTTAATAAGAGACAGAAGATATAGCAACATCATTTAATTGATAATCTCTCCCAATATGCAATGATCATGTCATTATAAGCTTCACAGTAATCATTGACTTGACCAAAGCAGATTATCCTTAGCCTATCCCTACCTAAAAAACAATATGAATTTTATAAAGAAAAGATTTGTTTAACAAAAAGTCCAACCCCCTCTTTTAACAAAAATTATAAGAAGGTCCTCATAAGCTGATTATTGGAGAAAGAAAAGATTAGTGTCCACGCTTGAGGTTTCCTATCCACATTTTTCAGGTGTAACAAATATTTGAGGAAAATATTGGAATTATACAGATGTACAGAAATAGAAACCATATAGTGAAGATGATGTGCTGATATTACTGACTGAGTAACACATTTTTAAGTACGTGAATACACAGATTAACCAATCATGACTAGACAATACATTGAAATAATAACTCAAATGTATCTATCATCAGGAACTCATAAATACACATGGATTGAGTGCATCTGTCATGACGAGTTTTAATCCTTTGAAAAAGTATTTGTAACAAAACTTTGCATGTATTTCTCCAACCCAAATATAGGTATAATATGTGAAAAATTTTAGGGATAACAAAAATGAGGGATTTATATTATCTAGAACTATTAGTGATGGGTTCATTGGAAAGGGCATTCATTATAACAAGGAACCTTTGTTGGGAAGCAAAGGACAATGGGCATCCTGAGGTCATAGCTTTTAATGATTAGGTGAAATGTTGTAAATTAGTTCATTCAAGGTCTCATCTGTATAAAGCTGCATACCTAACTTGTTTGAAATGCAACAGTTCTTGTTAACAAGGAATGTTGCATTAACTAAAGTCAGGAGGATAAGCAATTAGGGTGTACATCTTTTCTAATGAAAATATGAAATGCTGGAAATTAAACTCATTCTAGGTCTCATCAGTGTAAAGCTGCATTTCAAATCTGACTGAAATCGAACATTCCTTAAAACAAAAATAAAGCAGCTGAAAACCAGAGATAGGAGGACAGACAATTAGGGGCCATAACTCGAGAAAATCATGTCATGGAATGCTAGAAATCAAACTAATTCAAAGGCCTTAAATGCTCATACTAAATCTGATTGAAATTAAAAAGAAGTAAAAACCCTTTGTAAATAAATGCTGCAGAAACCAAAATCAAGAGGATGGACTATTGGGGGCTGTAACTCATTAATGATGTTGTGGAATGCAGGAAATTAAACTCATTCAAGTCTAATCAATATAAAGCTACATGTTATTTTTAGTTGAAATCCATGAGACCTTGTAAAGTCATGTTGCCACATGCAAAATCAGGGATCAGTAATTATGAACAATCTGTAAATGATATGGATTACAGGAAATTAAACACATTCAAAGTCACATACCAAATTCAGCTGAAATCCACCAATCTTTGATAAATTATGTTGTAGAAACCAAAATTATAAGGAATGGTAATTAAAGGGGCATATAATGTAAACTGCATGCCAAATTTGAAAGTTAGAAGGATGGGCAATCAGGTGTCATAACTCCTCTAAATGATGACACAAAAGACTGGAAATTGAACTCTTTTGAGGTCTCATAAATGTAATGTTAATCCATACTTTCCTTGAATCCAAAAATTTCCAGTAAAGTTGTTATAGAAACAAAACCATTAATGTATGGAGAGACATGATTACTATAGGGCTTTGCCATCTTCCTCAAGTGGGACCCTAAATATGATTGGTAGGGCTTCATAATAATACTAATGTTAAATCTGGTTCACTTCAAAATTGAGGCATCTGCAACCACATGTACTGATCTTTTGATATTAGATTACCTTTCAGAATTTTCAAATATTCACTTAACTCTGGCTGGCCTGAAAACTTATTCAGTATGAGTAAAGTATAACCTCAATATGATATGCATTATCATGCAGGCTTTCTTTTGGATACATTCAAATGTTAAGTTGAGATAATAAAATGAACCTAGAAATGTGTTCTTCAAACATGGATGCCCCACCAAAGCACCTGAAAGGAACTAATGCAAACTTAACCAAGACGTGAAGGACAGGTAGCTGGACAAATATAACAATATATGCCCCTACCACAGCCATGGTATAATTGCACAGGATCATAATGTGTAGATTATCTAATATTATTTATTTCAACAGGTGAGAAGTATCAGTACATATTTATTTGAGAAAATATTCTAGAATATTCAAAGATTCAGATGCAGAATATACTAGAAATGTGCTAGCTTGATTGTACCAAGGTACTTTATACTTGCAGTTTTCTGTGGATATGATCTAAAACTTTTATTAGAATATCGGCAGTGGGTAATGAAAGAGATACAAGAGAACCAGACCTAGAATTCATGACTCAGACCATTACACAAAACTCAATTGCTTGGCATCAATCACATAGTTTCACAAGATAAGGCTTCCAAATATTTCTGGTAATATTTAATGGTGGAAATTTCCTAATATCAAAAGAAACATCTATGCATTTATTATTGCTTCATAAATACAGTTTCACATACATACAAGTTATGCTCAAATGTATCAGATGCTCATGACAAAGTGATATAGTCCATAATTAATGAGGAGCCATGGAGGCTTAGTACCAGATTTTCAACCAAAAGGGGCACAGGTTGAAATTCTACCATTGGATCAGCCTGGGTTAGCTACCGTAGTGTGTCCTTGGGCAATGTACTTTACCCCAATTGCATTGGCACTAAATAACTTAACTGTGTTGCTGTATCATAATTTTGTTGCTGTAGCATTAAGCACCAAACCAAATCACACAATGGGATATTATGGAATTTATTTCATAAAACATGATATATGTGCAGTGTGTGAAACTCATCAAAACATCTTGCAAGCCAATGTGACCAGCAACCTGAAAATGCCACTGGTCCTGCCCATAAGTAATCTGCTCAACATTTCATTATACAAGACAAAATGTCATCAACAACTCAATGGTAAATTCAGGTAGACATGAATATCGGGCCTTAATGTGTGTTATTTTTATAATGAAACATGGAACATAAAGAAAACACAAAATAAGATATTTCTATGTAAAATTTATAACATTTCAATTAAGTTTAGCATAACATGGCCATTATTTACTGACCAGAACAATAATGCTTAATGTCCAGCTGATCCTGATCCAAACATAACTCATTTAGAGGCTGGGTATCCTAATCTAACCACAGATGACCAGTCTGAATTATAGTCTGAAATAGAATCAAGATCCTTGGCCATTGATTTGCCATCAATGATAGTACCAGAACTAGACCCACTCTCCAAAGATGAGGCTGTAGTGTCCAATATACAGTGGCTCATGAAATTCTGCCGAAAGAAAAGTTTTATCATTGGATGGCTGGATCTGGAACCAGTTATAGTTCATTCAACTCGGCATCAGGAATGATATTGTGTCTGTAGGTTCATGAATAAATGTCATGAAATCGACATAAATTAACTTCATCATCTGCATCATCTAGTTTTCTTTAAACTAATTTAATTTGTTTGCTTAAGGTATGTTTGTGATACAATTTGTCTAATGAGTAGACCATGTCTATTAACCTGTGGCATGTGATGGCTCCCATAACTGCTTAGTCCTGTATAAAAAATGAACTATTCCAAAATTCCAGGGCCAACATAGCTGACTGCATGTTCACAAACCACTCTTAATCTGGATATATCAAACAAGTACTCTTTCTCTGTTTGTTGATACAAATGGTGTTCAAAATATGTGCATGAAACAAATACAGTAATTCACCTACATTTTGAGAGGCTTGCAAGAAAATTCATTGAGCTACAGTCCTGGATATACAGGGTTCGTACAGCAGCTAGTAAAAAGATTCCAGACCTGTTCTGGACTTTTTCCAGAATGGTATGTAACATTTTCAGCCCTATCTAGCACATCCAACCCCATGCAACAACTTGAATAAAACATAGCATCCCAAAAACTCCAGTGCTTCAGGACAAAATCTTTAAAAGCACTCTTTTTCCCATACTTTACAGATTTTGTACAAATGCTGGATATAATTCTTGATGCTGAGCTGAAGAACTATAACAGCACTGTCATGGTCTAAGCATACATCTTGTTTTTCTATATTCCAAGCAAATTCTGTAACCTATCAATCATTTTCGTTTGATATTGTTATTTTCCTTTTGAATAGTTCTTTTTCCTTTGGCTGTGTTTGGTTTTTTTTGCCACTGGTGTCTACAAAGGCATCCTAATACCACCACATGGGGACACATGAAGCATATGTCAGACATCACATAGATGCTGAAGAATCTTTATTTGGAGTTACAAGCATCTATTGGATGCAGTTAAAAAGCGAATTATTTGTCTTATAATCTCCTACAGATTAAGAAGTGGTTATCAAAAACAATCTGCCATTATTATTTTTCCACTTAGTTTCTAATATTTCTTTTAATATCATAAATTTAGAAAATTTGTAGATTTAATTTACTGGATATGCCGAAAAATCCAACTGGCCAGATGGACTGGCTACTAATTTTTTGCCTCAGTTCACTGTGAAACTAGCAGGCATTGGAAAGATGGGCCAGCGGTAATCTTGCAAGCTCTATATGCATATCTGCAAAATATTCAAGTTACCTGTTGACAGGGATGGGCATAGATCGAGATAAATAATTATTTGTCCAGTCATCTTTTTCATGGCCTGGAATGCCCTGTCTCATCTGAAATAAAAACAAAACAAACATTGAACATTACAACTCAACACTTATCAGCTAAATACAGTACAAGACTTTCATCAAGTAAATACATTATAACCAGACTTTTATATACTAAATACATTACAAATAGACTTTTGTCAATGAAACACATTGCAAATAGGGTTCCATCAACATATGAAATCATGGTAGACAAAAGCCATGTTTAATTATAATTCAGTCATTGAATACTTCATGAATATATGTGGAAATTCATTCAGCCCATTATGTGTTAAAGTAGTACAAAACTTAATTTTTATATATATATATATATATATATATATAGATATACACACAACACACTAAGAACATATTGAATTATTGTCATGGATGAGGAAATGGTTTTTATAAGTTGAGACAAGGACTTGATTCCGTCAGGATGTACCTTTGCTGCAATCTACTTGGGGTCTTCTTACAAATATGAATAAAAAAATATATTAATTGTTCAATTACTTTCGTGAAACTACATTCAAGCAAATTTAGGATGAATTGATAGACCAGAGTAAAAAAAGCTTCCAGAACCCATAACTCCAGCTGGTTTGCATGGAAAGTCAAACTTTGAAGAATTAAACTCGGTACTTCAGCTAGAGAAGCCACTTAAAATTAAATTACATATGAAACGGTCCCACAGTACAATTTTTAAAATGTACCTCTACTTAACAAATCTGTATTGCAAAAAAGATCATGCTATCTCATATTTTACCTGATTTTTAGACAAGAACATAGTTTGAGACTTATAAATACTTTGTGATGCTTATAAGTGTTACTAGAATTCAAAAAGTATTCAATTTTAATAAGTTTTGCGCTATCCTTTTCAAAGTCATAGTGTCTTTTAATCCTCTAAAAACTCCAAATTTGACATGACTTTTTTGACCCTTGGAGTCTACTTCCTCTCTTAAAATGAAAACCTATTCATACTCATTGTATTATGAGTACTGGTAATAAAAATATTCTGAAGAGAAGATTTGGATGTAAACATTTCACTCTGAAACCACATAAAACAGAATACTAATGATCAAACATTTGATTAGGGACAAGAATGCTTTTAAATAGCATGAAATAAAACTTAAATGAAAAATTTTAAATAAACTTCTTAAAAATAATGTTTCTTCATTTGGCCTTTGTGCAATATATTAATCTTCACACTAGACAGCTTAAATGAAGGAAGCCCATATTAAAACCTATGTAAAATAAAGTCTTATTCTTTGTCTCAGTTATGGATTAAAAGTGAAATATTCAGCATAAGCATACCTCATTTGTGGCAGCCAATTGCTTTCTTTTCTTGTGACTACACAAATCTTTGTCCCTATCAATGACATCCTCATGTGGACGTTTGTAGTTTGTTCTTTGTCTTTTTGTCTCTGTGGCCAGACCTCCAGCATTGCCATTCTTGCCTCTGGTTCCAGCCTCATCTCTTGTCTGTGGTTTATTTTCATTATTATGATCCAAGTCATTTATTTTTGAACCAAATGAGTAGAGGCTTTGTGTAGAGTCTGGACCACACTGTGGCTGAAGAAAAAGTACAAAGCACAAAACATTAAACAGATCTATGATATGCAAATCAGTTTTTGCTGTGTATTTTATGAATTCAAATTAATCTCATTTTTACTGTTATTCCTCATTTTATTCTGAATGAGCATATTCATCTGTTTTGTATCACCTAATTAAGTCGGTGTGCAAAGAGAATGAATATAGCAGAGAGACTAATTTTTGTATTCAGAGGGCAAGTCTCCAAAATGGGATTTGTTGTATTAAAATTTTATTAACATGTTTTAAATTATTATTGTTACTATTATTAACCTGTCATGATATACAAAAAAGCTGCTATTTTTAAGTTAACCACACACACAACATGTATGTATGTATGTATGTATGTATGTATGTATGTAGATATATATATATATATATATATATATATATATATATATATATATATATATATACAAAACAATTGGTAACAGCACAGTTACAAAACAGTTTCTCAACGTTTCAAGCTAATCAAGCTTTCAGTCAAGTAAAGAAACAACTTACAAAACAAATCAAAACAAAACCTGTGACATGAAAGCCAAAAGAAAACTTGAACTATTTTTTAATGACATGGTAAATCAACCCCTCCTCCCCAAAAAATGAGGAGTTAAATAACGAGACCAAAAAAAATCTGATGAAAGCGTAATAAAATGTGTAAACTAACTACACGTACATGTATATTTTGTGTTCAGTCAGAATAAAATAACCAAATATGTAATAGTACCTCCCTTATCACCAGGGAGACTACCTAAAATTTGGCATCAAAAACAACTACTGGAAATTTTATGAAAGCTTATTGAAGATTTCTTTAATAACATTATCTATTTTGTAAATCTCCTGAAAATAAAGAAAACTACTATAAGAAGGCAATTTGGGGAAATTTACATTTATGAATATGGAAGTAGTAATCGTTTTGAAAGGAAACTTCAAGTGAAGTCAGTAAGATGGTTTTTGTCAGTGTCAAGGGTTTTTAAGTTAAGTGTATTTTATTATATTACATAATGAATGAGAATATGTAACTTTACCTGCTCATCATCTCTGAAAGAAGAGTCAGATGATGCAGGAAATCCTACATAAAGAATAGAAAGAAGAAAAATGATAGATACAAAAAAATCTCACAACATTTATCACACTTTCAGTATAACCACTTTTGGATCAATTTGTATGTCAGTAAATATAAAGTATGGGAGGCATAAGAATAATATGAAGTGTCCCAGATATAGAAAAGAAAGAATAAAGTATAACAAAGGTTTCCAACCAATTTTTTCTTCATGTAAGATTTCTTATCAATTCCAAAAAAGTTCTGACAGCTGCCAAAGTATATATTTTCCAATAAAAAAATCATTGTTCATAGGTTGAGCACAATGTGGCCAAAACTTTTCAGAGCTCTGGGGATTGTTTTAGGAAGAAATGTAGGTGACAGGAGATGCCAAGCTTCACAAGCATAGAGAAGCACAGTAGAAATGTGAATGAGTAGAGAACTCATTAATTTATATCTTTCATTACTAATATCACTGATTTTCAATTTTTTCAAAAAAGTTTTGTATGAAAGCAAAATATTAGTCATCATTTGAACATATAACAGACCTGACAGGTGGAACATAGAACAGGCTACAAAAAGAGTGAATAAAGATTACAAGTGTGAAATAAACACAGCCCTTAACTGAAAAAACAATGTATTTTCCCATAATCTAGGTCATATAAAGTTTCATGCATTGAATGATTAATAGTCTCAATCATGTCTGAAAACATTATAAAACAAAACTGGAGACCTGAGAGAAATATGAAAACAAAAATTGTATACTGTCACAGTAAGTTAAAACAAAAAATCAGTGATCAGAACATTTTATCAAATGTAAATGAAAATACAAGAAATACAACTTACAGTGGTTTCCCCCTCTTTGAGAGGCCCGTCTTAAGAGGGACCACCCTCTGATCATTGCTACCTCACCAAGCACCCAAGTACCACAGTATATATTTACCCATTCCCCCCACTTCCCCAGAGACCACCCGATTTATAAGGCTAGCTTTTCAATGCAGAAGGGGTGGCCTTGCCTGAGAAGAATCAATATAGTGTTAGTCTTACTATTCTTATTCTAGGGCCCCAGGTGGTCAAGTGGTCTAAGGTACTCGCCATTAAAGATTACTGACACCTCACCTCTGCCCACATTGGTTCAAGTCTTGGCTTGGGTAATGTGGGTATGTGAGAAAGCTTGCCAGGAATTAGTGATACTTCTCAGTTTCTTCCTCTACCAAATATATTGGCAGCTATGTATAGCCTATAATATGCTAAAACCGGTCTTATACCCACACAACAACTACTCTCACTCAACTAATTTCATTTTTGAATCAAGTTGATTTTAATCTGAGATAAGAAATTTAACAGACTTAAGGTAATATTGAGAGTGAGAAAAAGACAGATTATAAACAATCTTCCTACTTTCAGTTTGAAAGAAAACACTGGAATCATATGGTATATTGTACTGAGATCACAAAACAAATTAAGTTTCAAGACTATGAAGTTTATACAGAACTTACTTTTGTGAACTGGCATCTTGTGGTTTCTGAAACTGAAAATCTTTCTCTACCAGAAATCAAGATTCTCTTGCAAGAACTAAGCAATAAGCATTTGCAATCTGAAATGGAAAACATTAAATAAAAGGAAAAAATGTAGGGTTTTTTGTTTTGTTTTTTAATGGGATAAAATTACTCTTACTAAACAAAAAGGCATCAACAACTGATATAAGGAACTCAAAGTCACAGAAACCAATGTATATGGTGTGCATATAAATATAGTTTAATACAAGTAAAATTTATTCAGTTGAATACTAAATGCAGACTTTTCATTTTGAAATGCATAGATTATGCA
The DNA here is from genome assembly GCA_016617855.1 of Megalonaias nervosa. Lineage (NCBI taxonomy): Eukaryota > Metazoa > Mollusca > Bivalvia > Unionida > Unionidae > Megalonaias > Megalonaias nervosa. The sequence continues at coordinate 23,009 of JAECUM010001635.1, read as the reverse complement.
TGTACCCAGGACAGGAGCAAAACAGTTTTTTACATTTAATAAAAGGGGAGCAGGGGTATTTCACTGTTTAATATATGTCACATATGTGATTATTTCACATAAATTTTAACACAGCAGTCAGATTTATTTGTATCTCCCCAATTTCAATCCTAAAGAAGCACTGAAAATAACAGCACTAGCAGCTGGTTTGGGGACACATTCCCATGATGGGATACTTTAAAATACTTTCTTTACCTACTTTCTTTCTTTCTATTATTACTGGAAAAATCGAATGTTTACGATTTACCTTACCGCAGCACAACGATTGTAACATTTAAGCAATGTGAAGATTGAGTTGCCATATTTTTAGCTAGCATTTTTCATTTTTGCTGTAGTAAATACTTGACAATACTTGACCAGTTAATGTTGTTTTGGAGAGGGGATGGGTAGCGACAAGTTTCAGAGGTGGGGCAGATAAGGCCCTTCTCTAACAATTTATACTTCTCAGTGATTTTGGACTCCCCTCTAACAATGTATTATCGAGCCCGAATAAGCGGAAGCTCGACCACAGCCTACCACTATTAGCGGCAGTGTGCGTGTTCTTAAACTGTCCGTACACACATAGACGAATTACAAATTGATATTAAATTTTTTAAGAGTAAGTTTATTTTTTTATTTTTTAATTCATAGGTAAATAAAAGTGGGCTTGTTAAAAAGATAATATCTTGTACTTGAAAATGACACTCTGCTACTATTTTGCTATCGCTCTGCTGCTCCCCCTCCCCACCGTATGACATAAGAAAAAGACAAAGACTAAATGTAGTTTAGCCCTGATATATTCTCAGTTTGCCACACACACCCCCCAAAAAAGATATGCATATTAATTATTTGGTTGTTTATTATTAATTCCTGCCTTTACAGCATTACTCGGCTCACTGGTGGCTGATTCTCTTCACGGTACTGAGCATTGACTTGAAAAAGCTGTTAAAAATTAACAAATTCTCTGTCCTTTTGGACGCATTGGACACTTACAATTTGCCCAAAAGTTATTTTTACAACAACTGTTCAACAAAGTGTGTTGTTTCTTAGACTCATTATTACGAAATTTTAACATGAACTTCACACGCTTCCACATACCTACTTGAAAATGGCGCTTAGGATACTTGTCTGACGTCATCGAGAGTCCTTGGAAACTGTCTGGTTGTCGGGCTGTAAACTGCAAGAATCATACCTTTTTATCTTCATTTTTCTGGTAATAATTTCGGCCGAAGCCCGATCCCGAACTAAGCACCGGATTCTTATTGACTGATTCAGCATATTCCTGAAGTCGACCTGCATGCCAGCTTATGAGGTTCACTGGCCTGTGATTATCCTTCATAGAATCCTATATGTAAGTGTAGCAAGGTTTGAGCATCTGCATGTTATGAAGCATTATAAAACTAGGTGATATTTCAACATTTCCTCTTAAGTCAATGTCACGCATTTCCCGCAAAGAAAGAAGGTACTTCGTTCAGTTCTGTTGGATTTTACAATTGTTACTAATCGTGAATGTTAAACCAAGGATAGCGCAACATGCTTAGTACTGATAAATATGACATGTAAAGATGGATATATGTATATGTGTTTCTATAGTGGATTTTATGGTGGGTCGAATAGGGAAAGAGTTGACACATACTTGTACAGTTTGTAATATAATATTAGTGGTGATTAATGATTTCTCTGTGTTTGTGATAAACAGTTATTTATGTTGTTTTGTGTATGACACTGGGTAAATTAGTTTGTATCGTTGTGAAGTGTTGTCATTTGCAAAGCCATGGGGTGCTTTAGAAACCAGGATACAAGGAGGTAGCTTAATGTGGTTGGTGGTCATAAAGGGGGAAATATTAGACGGAAGTCTTACATTATGCGTTCAACCCATTGCTAGAAAACAAAGAAAGTAGTAAGATTTAGACTCATGATTAATTAATACAGTACATCATGTTAAGAAAGACATGTGAGCAGAAAATATGAAAATATTCCAGACTGTTCACTTTGGGGATCATGTTTGTGACAAAAATATTGTAATTATTATTATTATTATTATTATTATTATTATTATTATTATTATTATTATTATTATTATTACCAAAATACATCGAAAATTGTGTTATTGTCTTCATCATAAAATGTTGCTTATACAAGCCTTCCTAACTTGTTTTTAGAAACTAATATCAAAATTGTCCAGGACTGACTATAAGTATTCACACGCTATTCCATTTTTTTTGTAACCTCTACTAATATTCAAAACGAAAGACATCAAAGATATTTCTTTTTTTAAAAAAATGCTCAAAAAGCATTCATTTCATACTGTTACGTGTATAGGCTCGTACAAAGTAACAAAGAAAAGAGTGAAGCTAACAAGCTTTGTAAATTTTAACAAAATAATTTATTTCCCTAGAAAACAAGGTAAAAACATGAAAAAAGGACTTACGGTTTGTGAATCTAATCCAAAATTAATCCTAGAATATAAAAATATAAGTCCTATCACTAAAAACTTCTAAACGAATCAAAGTTCGAATCCAGACGAAGTTCCAAGATGGAAGTCGATGACATCATCTATATTCTGTTTTGTGTTGATGTGTCAACAGTTCCTTGTTGAATTTTATGAATCAAGAATAATATTCCAGCTTTAGAATTCCGAATGATTTCCAATAAATGTCTTTGTCCAAAAATATTGATGAAAAGCACTTATATTTCCAGGAAAAATAAATTATTTTAAATAACAATTTCAACTCAACTGGTCACAACACAAAATATCTTTGAGCTCCAAAAGGTATGAAATACGACTGACTGAAAACACTACAAAACATCTGTTTTAACCCTTAACTAAACGCAGTTTAGACCCCGTGATGGGTCACGTGATCACTTAATCCGAACAACGCAGTAAAACAATATGTCAATTAGCACGCAGGCTAGTATAGCCTTAGCGAAGAATCAATGATTCCCACACTGGAAATGAAATTAAAGAAGTTCTTTACAACAGAGCTGACGCAAGCCAAGAATGACCTTGATTACGACCAATGATTTTCACTCAGTGTTTACCAATTGAGAACCAAGGTCAGGAACTAGGTCAGCTAAAAATACAATGAAGCAATAGTGATTATTTACTAGAACCGAGCTGAATTTTTTTTTATACAATAACATGTAATGAAATAAAATAAAATAAAGAGAATTTAAAACTAACATACATTTAATTTAATTACATATACGTAACACTTCCCCCATAAAGAAAAAGAAAGATTTATGCAATAAAGCTTTCTTTTCACCATATGTTAATTATACATGAGGTAAAACAAATTACATAAGAAGAATTCTTATGAATTATACAAAATGTATATGAAATAATATTTCTATACACGGGAAAGTGCATCTGCAATTAAATTGTCATTTCCCTTGATGTGCCTGATGTCAAGATTATATTCCTGTAACAACAAACTCCACCTTTATAATCTTTGATTTTTATTTTTCATCTTGTCGATGAAAGTAAGGGGGTTGTGATCACTAAACACAACAACCGGAGAAGGAGCTGAACTAAAGTAAACTTCAAAATGTTGTAATGCCAGAATTAAATCCAAACATTCCTTCTCGATTGTTGAGTAATTTCTTTGGTGCTTATTTAATTTCTTAGAGAAATAGCACACTGGGTGATCAACACCATTTCTATCTTCTTGAATCAATACTGTTCCAACCCCAACATCACTTGCATCAACAGATAGTTTAAAAGATTGACTGAAATTTGGAGCTGTAAGAACTGGTGCACTTTTAAGTATGGCCTTTAACTTGTCAAAAGCGTCCTGACATTTTTCAGTCCAAAGAAACATGTTTTTCTTGCTCAATAAATTTGACAGGGGTTCGGCAATATTAAAAAAATTGGAACAAAATTTCCGATAGTATCCAGCCATACCTAAAAATCTCATCAGTTGCATTTTACTGACAGGCACAGGGAAATCAGAGATAGCCTTGACCTTAGCATCTATAGGTTTAACTTGTCCATGTCCCACAATATGTCCTAGAAATGTTACACAAGCACGGCAGAACTCACTTTTGGATAAATTGATTGTCAGACTTGCATCAGTGAGTCTGTCAAAGAATTTCCAAATTGTGGCTAGATGTTCTTTCCAGGTGTCGTTGTAGATGATGACATCATCAATTTAAGCATCACAATTATCTAGACCAGAGGTAATCATATTCATCAAACGTTGAAAGGTGCTTGGGGAACCCTTCATCCCGAACGGCATTACTTTATATTGATAGACTGCATCTGAAGTCACGAATGCCGAAATTTCCTTTGCCCTTTCCGTTAGTGGAATTTGCCAAAATCCTTTCAGAAGGTTAAATTTGGTGACATACTTGGCATTTCCAATTTTATCAATGCAGTCATTGATTCTTGTTAATGGAAATGAATCTGTTTTTGTCACACTGTTCACCTTCCTATAATCAGTGCAAATACGGAAAGTTTTATCTGATTTCGGAACAAATATACATGGTGAACTCCAGTCACTTTTACTGGGCTCTATGAAATCATTCTCCAGCAAGTACTGAATTTCCTTTTTCAAGTATTCCTGTTTGTGAGGGTTCATCCTGTATGGGTGTTGTTTCACAGGTTTGGAATTGACAATTTCAACGTCATGAAAAGTTTTGTTTGTCCTCGTAGGAACATCTGGAAATAAGTGCTCATATTCAAATAATAGCTGTTAAAGTTCATTCCTTTCTTGTTGTTGCAAATATGAAAGTTTCTGGTCCAGATTATTCATAATTTCGGAATTCCGAAGATGTGTTGCTCCAAAATCAGTAGCCTTCCGATTGAATTCCTTCACTTAAATCCTCAGTGAGTGGGACAGGTACAACTAAATTAAATTTTATTCTGAAAAGGTATCTTTGTCTGACCGTTAGATAATCGATGGTTGTCGCAGCTTGTTGGTCATTCATCGTAGTATCGATGAAAATATCATTTTGCTGTATTCTGAATGTTGACCACAAATGCGCTGCATCATCGACCCTGAACTCGTTCTTGGCCTTGTGGATATGACTGAGTAATCGATCTGGTTCTCGCAGATCGATCGGGCGCTTCGTTAATCTGTCGAGATCGAACCTGGAGTTCGAGGGCTTGATTGCAGATAATCTTGCAAACTCCTCCATTATTATTGAGGCAAATATATCTTTTAATTAAACGTCAACCTAGATTAGTATACAATGACATTAGAAGGAATAAATAGTTGCAAATGGTTAATAATTAGGTCAACAACCCCTCTTCAAAACCTTGTTTGTTCGATTTCTGCGGTTATCATCGGCAGAGTGTTAAATACTGTAGTTTAGTGCCATAACCATGTGTGAAATGTGGGGTTGGAGTGAGAAGCCTAACACAACTTTGCGTAGCGAGAGGTGGTAGAAAATACAGAGCGCTGAAACGGTATTATGATTAAAAAAAATTTATGTCCAGGCCACCAGTGTTCAGATCGTTGGCGATCAGGTTGCTAGCAGTACCCCGGCTACTAGCAGTAGCCCAGATCCAATAAAGGACCCTGAGACTATCTCAATAGATATTCTAAGTATTATTCCTAGTAATATAAAATTATAATTTACACAAATGATATATACTATATAAATGGAGCAAGGAAACACAGTCGAATAATTCAGAAGGTATCCCATTTTTGATGGTTATGAGGCATCTCGTGCTGGTGTGATCAAGAACCGTCGGTTAAAAAGAACAGTCGGTTTTGCTACTAATACCGGTTACCCAACGATCACTGTTAATCGCAGGGCGTTTCGAGAAAAAAAATTATCTCTCGCATCGATTTGTTGATGTGTTTTAATGGATTGATCAGCGACGGTTTCGTCGTCAATCACCTTGACGGTAAAACACATAATAATTCTTTATGTAATCTTCAAGCTATTACGTAGAGCCAAAATTGTAAGAAGGGCGAAACGGGAAGAAACAAAAAAGGTCCACGGCCAGTTAGATCTGTAAATCCACAGACAGGTGAAGAAAGAGTATTTCAATCAATATTCATCTGAAAGATATTTTGGCATTTGCAGAGCTTCAGTACGAAATGTCGCAGAGGGCATAATTAATTCGACTCGATCGAGGAAAAATCAGCGAATAAGATTTCAATATCTGAGGCACAAGTGCCTCGATCCCAGGATCTCGCCGCCACAGAGGGACTATACGCAGTGTTACCCAAGGGTGCGACCATTGCCGTATAATATTTTTGTGTACTCGCGCGATTCGGTGTACAGAATATTAATTATAAACTCACAGACAGGCAGAATTTTCATCAAGCTAAAACGTTACAAAGACACGATTAATGAATATTTCCACAGGCAGTAAAAATCGTGTATCTGACTGCAAGGGAGATAACTCCGCTGGGACAAAAGTCCCCGACTAAACAGTAGGTAGCAAGCCACGCCCCCGATTCGAGGAACTCGATGAGAAAGAAGTCGAGAGTATCTTTTTCTTTTACTTTGTGAAAATCCGAAGGAAGATACACACTCCCATCCGGTACAGGTTCATCAAATTACTTCAGGGGGCGATTAGAATGTCTCTTGCTAATGTCACCGATGATACACAAATCAGTAATTCATTCCACTCGCAACGGCGATAGTTGTTGTAGGGTTTTACGCCATTTTTTAGCACAAGATAGGCTATACATGGCGGCCAGTATTACTGGTGGAGGAAGAACCCTGGAAAACCCCGGGAAGAACCACCAACCCACGAGAAGCTACTGGCAAGCTTACTCACGTACCCACGTTAGCCAAGCCTGAGACTCGAACTCACGCAGACAGAGGTGAGATTGCAGTGATCCGGAATGGCGAGCGCTTTAGACCACTATGCCTCTCAGCTCCCCCCCCCCCCAGCAACGTCGATAGAAAAAAATTAGATTGGAGTTGTCGGGCGAATATGAAACAAAAATGATTGTTGGAATGCGTGTAAGACAGTTAAAGATATTTATGTCGGATCTTACTAGTGAATCTGAGTCTGCGTTAGAACGTGAAACGTTCCATCGTGACATAGAAAACTGATTTCTGAGAGTACAAAAATAAAATAGTTGAACAGCACACAAAAAATAAGCATTTTTTAAAAACCTTGATCGCAAGTGATCTGGAAACACTGTATGGTGGATTGTTGGGCGGTCTGTACACTAATAAAGTATCTTTGCTTTTTAATTTGTGAAACACTGTATGGTGGACAGTTGGGACCATACGATTGACCGTTTCACGGTCTTTCTTGTACATACAAACTTAGCATTAATTGATCGTCGCGTGTGTCAAGAAGATGCCCGCTTTGATATGTCAGTCTGAAATGTATCCGTGACAATAATGGATTATGACATCGTAAAAAAACAAGATTAATAGGCACTGATACAATTAAAAGACCAGAGGGGACCTCAGGGGTAAACGAGTAAAGAATGTATCCGGGTTGCACCTGCTTTTATTTTCCAAGATCTGCGGCATAACTGCCATACACTGCATCACAAACGCGGTTCACAGATACCGTCGATATGATATTGACGATGCCTGGAGATATATGTCATCCTGAATCATCAACGCCATTGTTGTGTTTGAGTATAACCCGCGGAGATGGTATTTTTCTCCATGCGTTGATGATCGCTTGAAGATACTCGTCGATGATGTCGTTGACAGATTTTTTTTGCAGTCTTGATGTCAAACCCTGGTAACTTAAACGCTTCTGATTTTATAGTGATCGAGAAACGACTCTGTGTATGATCCCATGGCGTGTTGACTATCACTAATAACCGATTCTACAATAACTTGGCAATAACGATCAGCGTGAGCCCTTACTTTGTTTAGATGTGCTATTGTTGCAATGATCATCCTGCATAAGTATTCATTGGGGTATTCATTTACGTAGCTGGAAAATAGTTGCCCTAAGTCGCTGAAAACACGTTCATGTTCATCATAGGCCCTACTGAGACTTTCATCGACGGTTTTGCTATCATAAATTTCGGGCGAGCCAACGACTTGGGGGGTATATACTGTATTTCGTTTCCATTTCAAATAAATACCCCCATTCCCGAATATCCTTGTCTACGGGATTTTTATGAAAGCGCGTGCGTCTGTGGTAAAATCGGATTTCACCGGCTGTGGTTGTTGTGGTGGTGCTACCAAAGGCCACCCAAGCACGGTTCTGATCGACAAATTATACATATCTACGGCGTAACCTGGCGTTGAAATTTCTATGGCGGCAAATAACGTCGGCCCGTTATTGCGATTTTTGCTTCTAGCCCTGTGATAGATTTAATTCTGCGTTAAAATTTGTCATTGATTTGTTCGATTTGATAACTTCCTGTTGGGATGCTCACAACATTCCAGTCGGATGTTTCATCGGGCTTATTTTTATACGTGAATATGATGGAATTATTTGCTGATAATCCATCAAACGACTTTGATCTAATATTTGGCCAACTATTATAGACTCGAAGTTGTGCAACGTACTTTCAAGAGATCAACCATTTTGTGCCTTTATCGGTCTGGCGAAGACAATATCAAATTCTGGTTCCCTTGACGTCGCTTACATCATCGTGGTTGTTGGTGGTGTTGTATCAGCGGAAACTTTTTCTAGTAGCTCGACAGAGAACTGTGCTTGTGTTTCACGATCTGTCATTATTATTTACGAGGATTCTAATGGAGTGTTAGCACTCTGTGTTTTATCTACGAGTTGCATGTTAGACACGTCATGATAAATATTAAACATCGACGTAAATTCTTGATCTGATATTATACCGTCATTCAACCCCGCCGATATCAACGACGATAACGGCGCATGTGCTTGCGTTGCCTCCGATAGCAGCGTTGTGTTTTCATGTAATTTATCAGTCGCACACGTTGATAGTTTTTTTAGCTATGATATTAAGAGTACAAGCAACACATGCCATAACGGCAACACCACTTCCTATCGCTGCTGATACCAAGTATGTGGCTGATAATGTGCCGAGTAACACCATTGTTCCATCGACTACAGCCGATGACGTGTATACAACGTCAATGACAACGATGCATCTGTGGTAATTTTTTGTTTTGCTGCATGCGTGTCGATGATAGTTTACAAGTCTGCCTGCCACGAACTCGCTTGTTCAAACCGGTAGGATTGTGTGAGATTGTAAACGTCACTCATTATATTAATGCTAAGTAATTAATTAAGGCGTTTTTGCGAAAAATTCCAGATACCACCAATACGTCCCTGCGGTTATTTGTTTGCCTTCAGGATCCAGTATAAACGTTTCCTCTGTATTTTTGATTTAACATGACTGACACGGTTCCGGAAAATCTATCGGTGGAATGACGCCTTGGATACATCGTAAATATTCTATATCGTGCAGCATTAAACACAGAGAGCCCGTATACCCCAGTGACCTCAGCGGTATGTTTGATGCAGTTGTTTTGTTCTGATCATATTGCTGATCCAGACGCTACTGTATATACCGCGCTAATAATACGCGTATGAATTACATTATCTTGAATTTTTAAAAAAATTTCTTCGATTTCTGTGAGCTTAATGACAGCGACAATAGGATTTCCAAAGAAATTAGTAGCGACTCCACTTATGTTTCTGTGGAAATTCGTAAACACGGTTACATGATTATGATATTCAGATCTGAATATGGCCAATCCATTACTGATTGTTATTAACGAGGTCCTTATCGCGATGTCGTTGTTGTCCACGTATTTCTTCGTTGTAGCGTCATTTTCTGATTTTGGTTCTCTTAAATTAGCAATTCTATTTCCGCTCATGTTGAATTATCAGTCATTGTATCGCCGGTTTTAGCAACACGTTAAAGGATTTCTCCTATGGTCACTCCAATTGAAAAGCTTGAGTCTTTGATTCTTCCGCCATCAGTAAATATCACGCTGATATCGTTGGTCGCACCTGAAACTCGTCTTTAGCCGCTCATGGTGATCCTAAAAAACAACAACTCCATCCTTGTCAACTCCAGCGAGGTTCATAAGATCAGCAAGCTCATCTTTAGTTGCATACGCTGAGAAATCAACATCACCGTGACCAGATTTCTTAACCCTACCGCTAGCGGTGGAAGATCTTCCGTAAATATCTACCATTATAAACTACTAACCTGTTTAAAACGACCGCTAGTTTATGCGGTGGTGGGCTACCAGTGGTCCATGACCTTGGTATAGCATCTAGAAACGCTAGCGATTCACGACCGCATATAGGTGGATCCGTTAATGTCTGTGTTGGCAGTGTTGAATACCAGAGTTGAACGGTAGCAGATCCGCTGATATATTTGAGAAATTCCATTGGTGGTGCCAATCCCTATGAATCAAAATAAACAACGCTGCGTGGATCAACAGCATATGCAACCCAGTGAGTACCTGGACCGGAATTTTCATCGAAACTAATGACACCAGTTACAATACGATTAGGTTGTTTTGGTAATTGATTGCGCATGAAAACTCCACTGAAGGTTTTGATGTTTAATCGACGAGCAGCATCAAGCAAATTAAACTCAGACATGGGAAGTTTTAGCGCCATCGTTAACTATGGGTTCATGGTAGTCTCAGACCTGAGCCTCAAACGGCTCGACCGTACCACTAATGGGGGGTTCCTGGCAGTCTTAGACCTCGTCCCCGATTTCTTTTTTTTTGTGGTCAGACCCTCTCCAGTCGCTTTCTTCAATGCCATCCCGGCAGCATTCCAACAGCGCCAAGTTCAGCTGCTTTTGTAACAGCGTGAGCTGCAGCGGCAATCAGCGCTGGTATAGATGCAAGAAGTGGAAATATACCACCTGTTTTTTCTAAGTCGTTAATGGCAACCGCAGAAAGATCAAGACGCAAGCCAGTCTTTGATTTCTTGGCGTTTGAGCTGACATTGAGTCAGTGGGCCTTGCAACGTCATTGGTTTCGGCGATATGTTTACTCCAGAATACTTCGCTGATTCAGATTGTAGCTTTTTAATCTAACCAGGCATCAGAGTAACATTCACGTGATGATATGACATTAGAATGTCATGAACGATTTAATTACAGATCGCTTGGATGGATCACACGTGACCTATTACATGTTTTTCACCGGTGCATCAATGATACACACACTGCAGACTTATCAGCCTGGCCTGTATTATTTATTGATCATAGCTGTACTACATAGAGAGGCTGTGTATTGAATTGTGGGTATAAGAAGCTCAATGGCATTGGGACGCAACAAATTCAAAGCTGCCTGCCATGGAAAATATAAACCCTGTGGCAGAGCATGCCATTATGAGTACTGTAGAACACATACGCAAATATTACGTGATGATCTACGGGCACGACCTTGCCTGAACCGTGTCATCGAAGTCCAATCACGTAACCAACTATGGCAGACTTGTGGATCTATTCGTGAGTACTATAAAACGCGGAAAAACAAATCAAAACCCGAAATCATAAATATCTGTGACTGCCCAAGCACAAGCAGATACCACAGAGAGAGAGAGAGAGAGAGAGAGAGAGAGAGAGAGAGAGAGATAAAATGATCACTAGGACTGAAGCGATCGCAGTTTCTGATCCTGACAAAATACCAAACATAAAACAAACCATCCACAAAATTCCGCAATTAGAAAGACGCGTTGCCCTTAGTATAAGGATGCCTATAGAGCCACAGCTAAAACATCCTTGCGGTTATAGACGACTATGAATAAAATCGTCGTTGACGTCTCGCCTCTGTTATTGTTACTGAAGCGGTTGGCTATGTTCGTGCAAAGACATGGTAATCACAAATGCCCGAATTCAAATTTCAGAAACTTAATGGTGAGTTGGAAAATCATGCGGACATTATTCCACCCACCTACATACCAGGCAAAGACGCTCTACAACTATTGACAAAATACAATATTAAACATATTTTAATGTAGATAACATCGATAAAAACTTCGTTGAACTTGTAGATAACTATTTGCGTCAAAACAGCGTTATCAGACCATCGTACACACTGAAATATACTCTTGTTAAGGGTCAAATAGAAATTGATAACTGGCTCCACTACCAACTTGACATCAGCTTGGAATCATCGCAGGTGAATGTAAAAATGCCGAAGCGTTTACTGCAGCAGCAGATGCAAAACCTCTCCTGGATTGTTTATAAAACGATGAGGTGACTTTCACTCCAGTTACATTTCCTGTTATTTATGATAAGCCAACACCGACTCGACCAACAGCGAAAGACAAACCTGCTCGACTGATATTCAACAAGGACACACTTGTTTTGGTAACAGTTATTGGGCAAAGACCATCGTTAGATGTAAAAGACACTGGCATAGTTGGTGTGCTTGCAGGTGAAAAGAGTACTAGACAAGGAGATCACACTATCGCAGGAAATGTAAATATTCCAGAGATGGTATTTTTTAAACTGTATGTCAGCTGTCAGTAAAAAGGGGTAGTTTGGTAGAACTGCGTGTGCGTATTGCGCCTGCGCGTAATGATGAGACCAGACGAGGTCTGCCTGTCATGCAATTAAAATACGCGATGGTATTATTAATAGAAGAAATATGACTGACCCTCAGTCTTACCGTCGTGAAAAAAAATTGAAGCGACAGTTGCGAGATGAAATTACCAAGAGAACCGCGTTTATTGCGAAATATAAACGTGCATTTTTATTTGCAGGTACTAACTGCAGTCTTGTTGCGGCAGCAACTATCGGTCTTGGTGTGACTGAAATCACGATAAGGTCAACCATTGTAGGTACACCAATCAGTATTGTTGCCCGGGCTATATTGATAGTAACCGGCGTCTGGTGGTGCTAGTAAATTAATTTTGATGCGACTATATTCACGAGTACGCACCTACTCTGAATTACTTGTGACCACACAAAGCAGTCTTAATACGAACAGTAAATTATACTAGGCAGCAACAGAGGATAAAATAATCAGTGCGGCCGAGTTTGAAATTGTACTGACAGAAATGGAAAATCACAGACCGTTACGAGAAAAAAAAAGAAACAATTCAGAAAATGCCAAATAAAAAAATCTTCATGCAGAGCGTATGATGATTGCTACCACAGGCTTGCTTGTCTAAGTACCCTCTGCAGGACTTTTTTAAAATCATTTTTTGCAGTCACTACAGACTAGAGTAAGCAGTATGAAATGCAGGTGTTTGCCTTTTGGAAAGCCTTTGCCGGTATTTCCATCCGGACGAAATTCTACCCACCATGACTGAATCACATGGGTACTTGTGTGTGTACGGTCAAAGTTTAAAGTGAACAACAAACAATGCTCACATAGTGGACTAAATTGCCATGGTGGGTAGAAACGATAACGGGTGGCGGAGATTGAAAGTACAGTATCAGGAAAAAATATTACAGGAAGCAACACCACCACACCACTCCATCCCATAAAAAGCAAATGACTGTGAGTGAAAGTAGTACTTAAATTCTGAATCTGTATCAGATTTTAGCGTACACTAAAGCGAATCAGGAAAATGTTTTAGCAAAATTGCTGTGATTTCAAATAGTACTAGAATTCCGAAACTCATAGTAACAGTAAAATGGACATGACTAAAAGTAGTACAACATTCCAAATGTAGCGGGGATTTAAAAAATCAGGAAAACTCTCTCTCTCTCTGTATATATATATATATATATATATATATATATATATATATATATATATATATATATATATATTGACTGAAACTACAGATAGTACTAAAATTCAGAACCTTTAGGGGATTTTAGCGGGGACTGAAAACAATGTGGAAAATGCAAAAGGAAAATTTACCTATACTAAAGTAATACTAGAATTCTAAATCTATAGTGGGTTTTAGTGGAGACTGAAAAAGATCAGGAATAAAGTTAAAACAATTTGAACTAGACTAAAAGTAATAACGAAAATTTTGCAGAGATGAAAAGAACATTTCCACAAAAAGTACAAGTTTTAAAAAGAAGTTTTAAATTTTAATAATTTTGTCTTTGCAAATTGTGAAAGGTATGTATGCAATAAAAAAATTAACTTTCACAATGTTTTGTGTGATCAATATCCTACAAATAATAAATAACGAAACAGAGGCGTGGATTTAGAGGGAAACATCCCTCTTAGAAAATAAACTCAAAGATCGACAGAGAGAATTTGAAAGATCATTTCCAAAAGAAATATTTTGTTTCTATAAAACAAACGAAACACTTTTATTTTCCTAAATCAGTATTTGTAATCAGCCCCACTCACTGAAGCATCAACAAAACCAATGAAGAGGGAAAATAATTACTAGTCATTTCCTCTTCATTTACATATAACTAAACATTGAACATGAAATATTTACATAGTTGACAACAATGTGGAGTTAGATTAGACTTCCAAGGATCCAATATAGTGGTATTTTGTCATCGAAACATCTAGTTTCAGTGTTAAAGAAAATAGATAACTATAATGTTGATAAAAACCGTTTCTATCTTATTCTCGTTTTTGAGTACTAACGGTGAAAACAAGTCACTAAATGTTGTAAGGGAAATCAAAGACGGCGTTGATGAAGGAAACACACAATATTGTCCACACACAGTCGAATCTGATCCTTGTAATCTCACATTTTTGAATTCAGTAGGTGCGTCATTTCTTCTTCTCAACGATGTCGTCTTGCGGAGGACTTAATCTATAAGAATCAAAATATTTTATATTGTGGTCGTAGGGAAAAAGACGGCTACCCATTTAGTTCATGGTCGATGGCTGTCGTCTGTGTTGATGACTTAGGCTTAAATGTTGTTAGGGTTTCGATATGGAAGTTCGTCTTTAGCACACACCACTGGATTCCTTGAAGCTGTGTAAGTTCTCAAGTATTCATTTCTTTTCACATCACCTAGTGACAATTTTATGAATATGTTTCCCAATAAAATGCTTTACTGTTTCACAGAGAAATTATCTTACGCCATCACTGGGAAGTTGGTTTTAGTAGAAATCTTTCATCTTACTTACGTCAATATTGTGGATGGAGATTAAACAACATTCCTCTTCGAAATATTCAACAAACAAGTTCAAGAACACCAGATAAAACTGATCCTTTCATAAAATTGATCCTCGTGTAAAGTTGATTTTTCTGACGGCATTATGCATTCTATCAGATTTTATACCAGTTTTTTTGTGATATTCTCAGTGGAAACACGAACATAGGAAAGGAAATTTACAAACACGATCGATTCTATTAGTATTTCCGGAACCCTTTCGAACTGAACAAAAGAGTGAATTGGATGTTTGTGTATTCTGATCTCGTCGAGCACAACATCGCATGAATGCTAATATAGTAATATATTATGTAGCATTCTCCTGTAGAATCCACGGATAGCACTTTCGGCTGTGTTTGGTGTATGTTGGTATTTCTCTATAATAACCTTTATATACCTTGATGTCTTTAGTAGCAATCCAGTGTGACTATGTACTTAGAGGATAACTAATTACTGGGTCAATATGCGGGTGTCTCCTAATCACGAATGTCTATACTAGCGACTTTGAAACATCATTTTTGGTTAATGTGTGCATAGTTGAGAGGTTATAAGGTTGAACGTGTGCGGGCAAGGTGATGGGTGTGGTAGCTCGTGGGCCCGGTTTCGAACAATTCTAAAAAGTTTTGTTTAACAGTTTGTAGAAACATTTGCAATTTGTAAATTTGTCCGTAATATTGAAGTCCTCGCTAAATTACGCATAATTTGTTGTTTTCAGTTGTAATAGAATATAAGTTTATACATTTTTCACTTTACATTTTTTGAACCATTTTACAAAATTGTACATTTTAGGGGAAATTTCTTTTTCATCTTTGTAAATGTCTGCATTAGTTTGTAAATTTTAGTACTACTTAATATCTTGGCCAAATTGTTTGACATTGTTTCCGGATTGTTTGTTCAGTCAACGTTAAAATCCTCTAAAGTTTCTGAATTTTAGTACTACGTTTCGTCAATGCCATTTTTAAAATACATATTTCAGTGTTTCGTTTTCAGTTTCCACTAAAATCTGGTATAGTTTCTGAAAGTTAGTACTACTTTTGGCCACGTCTATTTTAGTGTTATTCGGATTCGGTTCCTTTGATTGAAGCTATTTATAACATCAGTATAACATGCAAGTTCACTGACACATCCAACATGATCTGATGTATAAGAATACTTTACATATAATGTACATATGGCCACGCAGTAATTCACTACACGCGGCGTGTTCAATAGTATATAGGAAGTAATGGTCACGAAATACAACGTGTCCATGGTATAATGTGGATGTTAGGTGGTAGATGACAGTGTTGATCACTACGCACAGCGTGTTGGATAGTATAGGTGGGGCATTGGTCTGACCCCACTAATGTATAACCCTATAATTTTCCGAATGTTAAATTCCCGTTAGATCCCATACATTTTTCCCACATTACATTTCCGTTTGACATTCAAGTGTCCCACGTCTGTAAACCTACAACGTAATGGTAATTCCCCCTATACCCCATATTATTAGGTAACAATATAGTCTCGATGTTCAAGTTTCATTTAGTGTCTCATTGTTAAATTTCACCATAGCGTCCACACTTGTAAACCTGAGGGTGGACATATAATTATCATTTGACCACCAATAGCCTCATATAACTACTGGCACAATAAATATGCCATCTTTGCAAACTTCCTAAACAATTACAGCATCCAAAAGTCTGCGCCTGTAAAAAAAAAAATATCTAGAGGTGGTACGTAGGGCACAGGGAATACTTTAAAGGGATGCACTAACTAATTTACCTTTTCCCACTTTGTACGAGTGATGTCCATTTGCGTAAGGTCAGTGGGCTATTCGGGCTAAATTACATTATGCTCATTCATATTTATCACAAAACATTAATCAGTAATCTATATAGTCTCAATTTAAGAGTTCTTACTTTCTTTTTTTTTTTTTTTTGGTTGTTTTATTACATTACATATGTCATCGACATGGGACAGTACAGCACATATTTGCAGTTATCATCTTGCTGTTTTCAAAAGAAGAAAAAGAAGAACAACAACAACAACAACAAATCAGAATTTAATTTGATAAATTAGGAAGAGATGTTTACCACCAATCAGCAGAGACTGAGTATACGTCAAATCGTTAGCTAGCAAGTCTGATAATTTTTCTCAAATCTTTCAGCATAAGTAATAATAGATTGATAGATAGATAGCTAGTTCGCGGGTTCGAATATATACCAGCCGAGTCATACCAAAGACTTATACAAATGGTACTAACATCTGTCTCGCTTGGCGCTCAGCATTAAGAGGTCAGTGTCAGGACTTGTCGGCTTGGTGTCAGGATAATGTGACTGGGTGGGACATGATGTTACATGTCTGCGACATGATTCCCAAGTGCTAGACATCACTATAAACTGCCACACTGCAGACATCGTAGCGATATGACTAAAGTTGTTAAAGCTACGTTAAAAGTCTAAATCACACACACACACACACACACACACACAAACACACAGCATATATAAAATAAAGACCACAATTTTTCACATATTTTTGTTTATTTTGCAAAAATATGATGTACATATATTGAAATTAAAGTCTCAGTGATAAGACAGGTAATCTATGCTCCATGTACGTAGAAAATTGCGTTGATCAGCAATATATAAAGAGACAATTAGTGTATATTCTATTATTTAATTTATCCCAGAATGTTAGGTTAAGTGAAATAAACTGCATGAAACATAATCAATTTGACACTAATTGCGCCAGAAATATTAAATAATGCACCTTTTCTATACAACCCTATCCTTTTTTCTCCCACAATTGGTTTATATTTGTGCAAGTAACGGGACTTACCATGATCGTAGTAAAATATTCCTTAATGTTGTTATTTAAAACGTGATAAAAACATCCTTATTGCTGAAAAATTGTCTTCGGGCGTTATCAACAAGCTACCAGGATATCCAAGCCGATCTCAAATGTCTCTCCAATTTTACGCTAATGGCACTCAAATATACAAATCTCGCTGACCAAGTGAAGTTGAGGCTACCATCCAAGGCATCGAGAGGTGCATTTCCTATGTGAAGTCATGTATGACATGTATAAGCTGCAAATGAATGATGATAAACTGAAGCCATCCTGAACACCAGGCGAAGACGTTCTCATTCACATCCTTTACATCAAATGATAAGCATCAGCAATACCAATCTTTCATTTTCAGTCAGTACGAAACCTTGGTGTCACTCTCAACAGTACGATTTCATTACACCAACATGTAATGAACATATGCATATCTGGAGCTTAGATGCATCAGCGCCATTCGCAATGTTCTTTCGGTTAATGCTACTAAAACACTTGTGTTTTCCTTAGTACTTTTAAAGACTGGACTATTGTAATTCACTTCTATCTGACTCATCACAGTATCTACTACAGAAACTTCAAAAAATTTAAAACACGACTGCTCGGATCTTCCTTAGAGTATTAAGAATTGGTACACCTCCCCCTGCTTTGTAACCTTCAAGGTTACCCGTTCGATCCAGAATCAAACACAGAATCAAACACAAAATCTGTTCATTATGCTATATTTTGTTCACTGGCTCCAACTAATATACCTATATGACTCACCCATGTGTTTATCCCATCTAGAAACTTACGCTACTCTTCTGACACTGGCATTCTCATTGTTCCCACTGTTAATACGAAGTCATACGGACAACGTTCTTTTGCGTAACAGGGCCCAGCTGCGTGGAACGAATTTCCCATAGACTTAAGACACAAGGACACTATGATCTCATTCATGAGTGCTATCAAAACTCACCTATTGCGACTACAATAACAGATTTAAAGACTTAATAATAGTTACTTCCTTAATTATTGTCAGCATGTTTTGGTAATTTCAAGGTGTTTGCTTTTTGCAATCTTGTCATTGTGTTCTAATAGGTATGTACCAAATTATGTCAGTGATATTCCAAATGATACAATTGCGCAATCTCTCATCTTACCCACCACCCAAATCACACGAAATGGCTGAAAATTACGGTACTGCATAGTAATACTTTAAACAAACACTCAGTCCTTCTTTAATTTACATAGGTGGATTTATGAACATAACTAAATTTATGACGTCTACATGTTGTATATACGGTTGGGGATAACAATGGAGAGTTAAGGCAGTGTGAGTTTTTGAGGAGGCGCTGAGCTCAACGTAATTTGTTTTGATTGATTGATTGATTGGCGATGGACAGTCGACCAATTTTGTGGAACAGATCAGGTGACCTTCCTTTGTCTACAAGCTTGCCATTAAAGAAGGAGCATGCAGTTCTTGCAGTCGTAAAGTGCGGATTTCTTTCTTCCTTGGGAATTTTTAGTTAAGAGGGCGACCTGAGTGTAACGTTTGCTAAGCCCCAGCTATAAAGTCATGTATAAGCTATCATCTACTGTCTTACGAATATTACAGCGGCCATGTGTTTGATATCTAAAGACTGCCGCTGGCTAGTGTTAATCTCTTACGCAATGTTACATGACCGGTCGAAGACCCGGAATCTTGAATCGGCACAGGCGTTAGATCGTGCCACTTCACACTTATGTGTTAAAGGTTAGTACTATGATCAGAGGAAAGCCTGAGGGGTGAGCGGGGCGTGTTCTCTTCCGTCCCCACGTTCACAGACAGCGAGAGGGACATTGTCCGCTAAGTTTGATTGGATCGGTCTACAGCGACATCCAATCGGAATTGAGATAGAGGGTGTGATTACAATTTAGATCCAAATGATAACTTTCATAACTCGTAAACAAAGTTAGTTTCGCTTGGGAAGATTGTTGAGCAACAGGGTTACTCCGAGAGAGCCACTCGTAATTTGGCGGAAAAACTTAGAGGTAGATTCTAAGGAAAGACAAAGTAAATTATTTGCTCGGTTTTGGCATAATATTACGGCATCATAATGTAATTATTTGTAGTATACTTAATTATTATTATCGTTTAGTATGTAGAATTACCTTTGTAGTGTTTCATTTCCATGCGTATTTGAGAAATGGGCTTCAGCTTTCGTAAAGAATTATTAGATGCGAGGCGGAATTATAGATTGTTAGCTTCTGGTCAGAATTAATTTTGTAATTCGCTATTAGGTTACTTCGTAGTAAACCAGCGCATTTATTAATGCGTTATGTTAGAATTTACGCATTAAACACGGGGAAATTGTGCGTTATTTGGCAGCAAGGAGGTCAGGTATGAGTCGGTACGTATATAACCAACAGATGCGACGTAACAGAGGCATTCCTTGGGATAAGTTACACAATAAGCATTGGGTTTTGGCCGCCACATCCGCCATCTCCAGCCCCTTTACTCAGGACCATTCCTTTCGAGGCTTTGAGTCTCGGGGACGCTCAAGCTGGAGAGCTAGAGGGAGGGGAGGACATAGGTTCCAGCGGGGGTTATGCTATGGCTTCAACCGCTCTGGAATTTGTACAGCCCATCGCTGTACCTACAAACACGAATGTGCCAAGTATGGTGGGCAGCACCCAAACATTAAATGCCCAAGCCATCATGACGCCAGTACCAGGCCCAACAAGGGAGACAAATTCAATGCTAAAAAATTACGTTGAATCCATCTGTTCGCCTATTAACACTAAAGCCCATCGTTTAGTCTTAGAATGATAATCGGCGCCTTGAGCCTCATTCTTTACTCTCAGGTTTCAAGTGTGGCTTCAGACTTGGCTATTTTGGACCGCGCCACTTTCGAATTTCACCAAATATAATTTCCGCTGCCGCAGTGTACAAGCGGTTCAAGATAAACTTGGCTGGGAAATCACTTTGGGTCTAATAGATGGTCATTTTCCCGTTCTGCCATTCCAAAATTTTCAAATGTCACCATAGGTCTTGTTTCCAAGAAAAAACCAAATCAATACAGACTTATTCAACACATGTCTTAACCATATTATGATTGGATGAATGATTACATCCGAGAGCCACTCTCCTCTGTTTATTTTTACAATACCCTTGATGAGGCCATACAACTTATACAGAAATTAGATAGAGGTTCATTGTTGGCAAAAACGGACATTGATGGTGCTTTTCGGTTAATCCGTGTTCACCCTGTGGATCAGGAGTTGCTTGGTTTCTCCTGGAAATGTCATTATTACATTGATAACTGTTTGTCCATGGGCTGCTCGAGCTAGTGTGTTATTTTTGAGACCTTTTGTACCGCTTTGCATTGGATAGCATCTTCAAGGTTTGCCACTACTCAAATGGTTCACACATTGGATGATTTCCTTATTTTAGGCCCTCCCACGTCCTCTGTTTGCAATCGAGCTTTGAACCAATTTCTTCATTTGTGCGGTTTATTGGGGGTCCCAATTAAAGCGGAGAAGACTGTATTTTTCAGCACTATTGTTTTTCTTGGCATTGAATTGGATTCGATAACATTCAAAGCTCGTCTCCCACAGGAAAAACTCAACAAAATGCACAATTTGCTTCAACTTTACGATACACGCACAAAAATGCTTTTAGGAAATTGCAGCCACTGATTGGTGTCCTTAATTTTGCTTGTCTAGTGATGGTCTCAGGACGAGCTTTCCTGCGCCGTCTCATCAACCTGAAACATAAAGTTACAATACCCCGCCACCGCAATCGTTTCACCAAAGAATCTCGCTCTGATTTCCAAGCTTGGCGATTATTCATTACCCATTTCGATGGCCGTGACTTCTTTCTAGGCGATAGATGGACAACATCTTCTGAATTTACATCTCTTTACGGATGCATCTGGTACTCTTGGCTCTAGGGCGGTTTTCGTTGCCAGGTGGGGGGGGGGGTTGGAGCATGGGACACGAATATGCAAAATCATAATATAACTATGGAGGAACTTTTCCCAATAGTTTTGTTAATTACAATGTGAGGGAGATGCGTTGGAAAGCAGATGCGTCATTCTCCATTCCGAGAACAAGGCAGTCTTTCACATATTAAATATTGTCACTTCCAAAGATGAATCTATCATGTTTCTTGTACGTCGTTATGTCCTCCCTTGCATGAAGTACAATATCTTAGTTAGAGCGGACCACATCCTAGAAAAACTGAATAACCTACCAGATCTTCTCCCCCGTTTTCAGATCACAAAGTTCAGGAAGTTGGCGCCACATATGAAACTCGAACCCACTGCACTCCCCCCACATCCTGACACGTAATTCTAACAGCTTCAAAAGTACCAAGTGCCATTTGTACCAAGGGCACTTGGGGCTGCTATAACCACTTACTCCTCTGGTCTTTAAGAACCTCAGAGTAAATTTATATGCAGGTAGAGGACTCATGCATATACTCGTTACATTCGTGTACCCATTTTTCTAACCTTATAGTGCTAATGCAGGATTGAACTGTCTTAGGCAGTCAGTCTGCTTGTGTGTTCGTGGAGGCCCATCTTATATCTGTTCTACTCACCCAACCATCAGGGCACTTGAGCTGTCTTAGGCAGTCAACTACTTATTCGTCCACTTCACTTCATATATGTGCATTGGTGTTCTACTTTACAAACCGTCATTACACTTGCACTGTCTTAGGCTGTCTGCATAAAGACCTGCTCTATATTGACTTTGCAAATGGGGGTTCATTTATAGATTGTTTTATGCTGTATGATTTTCCCAAATTT
The DNA here is from genome assembly GCA_016617855.1 of Megalonaias nervosa. Lineage (NCBI taxonomy): Eukaryota > Metazoa > Mollusca > Bivalvia > Unionida > Unionidae > Megalonaias > Megalonaias nervosa. The sequence goes on along the minus strand of JAECUM010001635.1, from coordinate 460 downwards.
ATATATTTGCAGCGTTTGCAGTTTACCTGTCAGATTGTATTAACGTTATAATTCTTTTAACTATATGGTTATGTTAAATGCGGTTATCAATACGTAAATGCTTGCCTCCATTTCCCATGATTTATTCTTCCCTTTATAACTTACTTCATTATTCGTTTGTCTGCTATCGGAAGTGTATGTTATGCATATATTGGGCTTTAACTCCATGGTTTCGGATGGGGATAAAATTGCCAGGAAGCCTGTCAAGTTTATGGTCCGATTTTATGTCCCGTCGTGTGTCATGATAGAAAAAAAGGGAAGTCAGGATTTTTACATGTGCTACACATTGATTTATTCAAGTATAACTACTGTACATGCAGTTTAAAAAATTTGTGTAAAATGTTATTTGTTATTTCTCTTTATGTATTATAATTAATGCCCTTAAACGACAATTGGTTTTTTTCTTGTGATTTCCACAAAA